>JBBKCR010000031.1:10650780-10676220 GCA_037577295.1 Ladigesia roloffi | reverse complement strand
GCAACTCTTTAAAAGAGGACAAAACAGAGGGACAGACATGGAGTGAGATGAGTCACGAAAATTAATTAAATAAATACATAAAAAAAAGAGTGGTGCGGCGTGTTCTCTGCCTGAGTCCCGCCCCGGTGATGGTGTTTCCGTCCTCGGGGTTATTAATGGGGGGTATTTGGGGGTAATTAGGGACATAGAAATGGCAGAGATGAGAGACTAGGGCGTGCAGGCAGAGGGTGAGCATAGATTTGCAGACAGTCACTCTGAGAAAGATATTGTGTTACTGAACATGAGGAGACAGAGACAAACTCAAAGGAAATAGATCATGTCACAGCAAACTTCAGGATTGGATGCCAAACTTCATTCAGGAGAGACAACACACGCAAAAAGTAGGGATGGGCGTGGTTCATTTAAATATGTTTAAGTGTTCTTGTACTTAATTGCTTTTTCAAATAATGAGTATGCAGTTAGTGAGAAAAATATACGAAAAATCTGTAATCACAATTAAAAATAATGATGGGGCATAAATAACTAGTACTGCCATTTACATTAAATAAAAATGTATGACGTTTTGTCATATAAAGGATATGAAGGTGTGTCATACAAAGGACAAATTACACTTCTGCATTTCTGAATCTGCAAATCTGACAACATCCTTGTGAACCTGTGTGCTGGAGATGGTTTCCAAAGCAGAATGTATGGAAAATAAAGGTCTGTTTTATACTTCGAGTATACAGTAGTGTGCAAAACCCTTAGGCACCAGGGAAAATGATATTTTAAATCCATTTATTTGAGCAGTATATGCTTTAAAAGTTCTTATTTGAATGTATACAAACAATAGTAACAATACAGTAAATAATGATTTTTTGCATATTAGGCTGTAGTTTTCATCAAATACCTCCAGGGCAGTAGTGGCAGAGTGAGAAAAACACTTGCCTGTGACCCCGATGACCACAAAGTCGCAGGTTCAAAGCAAAACACCAAACCCTCATTTGCTCCAGGGAAATCATCCCTGTGACTGATTGTAGATCGCTCTGCATAAGAGCTTCAGTCAAATGTTCCCTTTAGCATTTAAATACCTGGTTCAGCTCAATCAACACGTCATTAGATTAAATCAGGAGCTGCTGATGGTATTTTACAAAGCCTGGAGTTATTGAGGTGAAATTTATTACTGAACCTTTATTCTTCTAACTAGCACACAAAACCTGAGGTACTTTTTACAGACAAAAAAAAATTGAACATTAAATGTATTCTTGTTTGTTTGGATTGACCATAATTTTAAGATTTTGTATTTGTTGAAAAAGTCCCTTACTGCTCAGATAAATAGCTTTAAACTGTTTGCACAGGAACACAGATGATCTCCTCTGCCCACAGATCCTCCAACTTCCGAGTTCTGGTAAAGAATTATTTAGAACTGGATCCACCACCAATAATACTGCGCAGCCAATCATTATTTGAGGTAGAGTTCCAGAGTGGACAACAGAGAATTTGTCAAAGTGCACACATTGCCTGCACCATGACACAAGGATTTTTACAGATGTTTATAAGGGCCTGAAGCTACACAAGTTCCTGTTCTGTAGGTAAACTGGTAGCATACTAAATCAAAGATGCCAAAACCACGAAGATAAATAAAGCAAACTATATAGATGGACCAGTTCTTAGGGTAGCTGCACACATTTTTTAGAATATAAACCATTTTCAGCCTGCACTATTTGAAATGTAGTCGTTCAAAAAATACAAATTAAAATGCCCATCCCTAGCCGAAAGTTCGTATGATGGAGAACTGTGGGTGTTACTCACTTTGGCATGGAGGTCCCACCCCCAGTTTTAGTTGGGCGCTGTTGAATGTTGGCTCCGCCTGTGTAGGAAAGCGATTTGCCCAGAGGAGTGATGCTGGGAGCGGGGCCGGGAGGTGGGGAGCCCAATGAGCGAGCACGAGGAGAAAGAGGGGGAGGAGCTCGGGAAGGGGGCGGGCTTGTGGGGCGCAGGAAAGCTCTGTTGGGGGAGGGTCTTAGGGGGGCAGGGCAGGCCTGGAGAGAGCCCTCCCTCTGCTGAGCGGACAGGAAAGGGGAGGAGTAGCCCAATAAAGGGGCAGTGCCAAGAGAGGACGGGACTTGTGGTCTCGGCGGAGAGAGCTCATGAGCCGCCGATTCGAACTCTGGGCTTTCTGAGGGAGTCAGCAGACTGTCATAGGACAGGCTGCCATTCCGCGTCTGATTGGCCAAGCTCTTGTAGCTAGTCGTGGTCGTGCCCTCTGAGAGCAGCGGCCCCAGCGCATTGTGGGCGGTGTGCGCCGAGCGGACGCTGGAGGAGCATGAAGCAGCTGCCGACTGCAGGAGAGTGTCAGTGAAGGAGGGATAGGACCGTCCACCCAGAACGGAGGCTCCGCCCAACCCTCCCGAGCCTGCTCTGCCCCCCTCCCCTCCCCCTGCCGATCGCCACCCTGCACCCCCCCGGCCTGACAAACTCGGGTCAGAGCGGTAGCTGGGATGGCTGGCGGAGAGTGGGATGGAGGGGGAGTCCGTCATACTATCCCCCCGAGTCATCTGAGAGAGAGAGAGAAAGAGAGAGAGAAAGAGACAGAAAGAGACAGACAGAGAGAGAGAGAATACCAAACGTTCCAAAAAGCAGCAACACCAGTAAGATTAAAGATGACGTGAAAATTTAAAACCAACTCTTGAGCCATCAGCCGCACTTCACTTAAAAAGGTTCTGTGACAATTCAAATTTACACAGTATTTCCCTTACTCCAAATGTCAAAACAAAATTCAGGTTACAGAACTACATTGCATTGAATCAGAATCAGAATCAGAAAACTTTATTTATCCCGAAGGAAATTGTTTCTAAGCTAAGCATTGCTAAGCATAACTACATTTCAGTTTACTTAAAGTGCAGTTAGTAAAGTTCAGTTAAAATTCATTTTATACAATTTTCTACTTGTACTCAATACACTGGGAATTGACAATTGTATAAATTTGTTTTTCACCAAACTATTCTTTCAACAATTCCATCCAGTTTTGACTAGATTTGGTGTAAGGGAAAAATTGTGTCAATAAAATTTTTAACTACACACATTTTTACACGGTGGCCTATTATGTCCAGTGAGGAGAATGTTTTATTTCACATCATTTTAATCAAAGGAGCAGGTAAGGAAAACAGGAGTTGGCCTCTATACAACATTGAAGACCATGAGGAGCATGTTGGAAGGAATGAGCAGAGCATGAGGCAAATACAACTGCACAGCAAAACAACACAAAACACACAGAACCACACACACTTACACAAACAGCTAAAACTTACTCGCTGGCTGTTTGCCACTGAGTCACCACGAAATTAAACAAAAATATAAAAAATTACAAGTATAAATCCAAAATGTGCACAGAGAACTTTTGACCACATGGAGCAAAATCAATGTGTTTTTTACTAATGTGTGTGTGTGTTGCACTCACTTTGGTGTCATTTCTTACCTTGCTGGAATGTGTTAAGGCTGTATGGTTTTTTCCCGGACTGCTATAGGACGGCCGATATTTATATAATGTAGGTGTGGGTGGAGCTTCAGTCAGCAGGCTGCTCTCTGATTGGAGGACATTGGAAATTTGAATGAGAAAAATTCAGTGGTTTAATTAACTGCATACATGGTCCTTTAAGTATGTCATAATTTTAGCTTTTTTGATGTTGTGTCATTTTACAACTGAATCTGATCCAGGTAATACAGAACACCGTATGTAAATTAATGCACACTGTGTTATAATGTGTGTGAGTCTGTATTTGTGTGTTGGGTGGATAAATGAACACCTTCATGCTGTGTATGAGGCAGCCCTTGGAATCTGTGGTCTGGTTTAGGAGGTGGTGGGGCATCAGCATCAGTAGATTGACTTTCCATGGCCTCTAGACTGCTCTTAGACTGAAACACACAAAGAGAATGACACAAACCCACACAAAGATATCTTTATGCAAATAAAAATCCAAATTTAGTTTAGATTTAGATTCAAATTGCCACCATTATTGTGTTTCTTAAATCCAATGTTGATAATCTTAAGACTTATTCACTACAGGGAAAATAAATATATATATTATATAGAATGGGAGTAAGGGTGGTGAGTAATAAAGGCATTGAAGTGCATAGTTGGCAGTAAGGCTGTTAACAAAAAAGATCGGTGTACACATGTGTGTACCTGCTGTATGCCATTGTCGAGGATTTTAGCAGCGAGTTGCGCTTCTGAAAGTGGAGGCCGTAGAAATGGAGGCTGGACCTGAAGTGACTTACTCCGCCGCAAACGGCCCACATATCTACAAACACACACATACACACACACACACACACACACACACAATCCTTCAGGTCAGGACAAAGCATGCGCCTATTTAATCTCCACAGTGACCTCAAATTTGTTTTGGTATAAATTAAGAAGCAGTGTAAACCTTGGGGCTTGCGAGCTACAAAGGACATGAGATATATTTCTGCAACATCCATGCGTGAAAGGGTTAACTCCACCTCTGAATTTTCCTGTCACCTGCAGATATGGAAAAGGAAAAAAGAGAGAATTTGGCCCAGAGCACAGATATGCCTCAAATGCAGATATATTTAAAAACTGCAGTGACATACTTGGAACAACAGAACATTAAATATAGTTTTAAATACATTCAGTCGATTAATTATTAGTTATTATTGTTCATTGCAGCACATCAGTGTAATATTTCCTCCCACTGTTTTACTTGCACATGCACACAGAAACACACCTGTTCATTGGTAGTTCGTCCTCTGGCCACCAGTACAATGTGGAACCCAGTAAGTCCTGCCACTGGGACGAAGAAAAGACCAGCTATACACATCACTGCCATACTGAAGATAAGGTTAAGGACTTAAAAGCTTTATAATATTGTTCCTGGCATCTACACAGTGTGCTGCATCTTTGTGGGTTTGCAAGTTTCATACATTACTTAGAAGTGCCACTAGACTCCTGTTAGTATATTTACCTGTCAGCCACACCTTTAAAAATGGCTAATATTGAGTAGGACTTCTTGCGCTGACAAAGCACCTGTGTAACCCACTTCACCAGTCAGTGGTTTTAATGTTGTGGCTGATCAGTATATACTGTTGTTTTTTTTGTGGTATGCCCTGTATGTACATGTATGAGAGGGACATGAGGGTCGGCAGGGCAAGGCTCAATCCAAAATATCAATCCAAATAATTTGAGCGAATTCAGAACAAAACAGGTCAAAAAATCAGTGCATTAAATCAGTAAGTGCTTTAAAAAGTCAGTCAGACTTCTCCATTGTACTTTTTCTTACAGTGATACTGGCCCTGATTACTTATGACAAATAAATGCAACTAAGGTCTTCTGTTGTCTCCGGCAGCTGTTTAACCTCTATAAAAAGACGGTGCCAACACAAATGTGAGTTTGGAAATGACATTTCTGAGTTCAAAGGATACGTAACTACAGAGTGAATTTCATCCAGCTGTTTAGTGTGCTTGAGAATGTAAAGCAGACTGAATCCAAACACTCCCATAATGTGAGTAGTGAGGGAGAGAAGAAACAGGAAAAAATATCGGTAGTTCCGTCGTCCAATGCAGTTATTGACCCATGGACAGTGATGATCAAACTCCTAATGACAGGTACATACACACAAAAACACAAATATAGATTAAAGTGATAATGAACAATATGTACACAACAAAATTACGTAAACATTTAAAACATGAATGTGTTCTTCATACCTCTACACAGTTGTCACACACAGAGCAGTGTGAGCAGCGGGGTGGTCTGTAAAAACGGCAGGTGGAGCACCATTTCATGCGCACCTGAATCCCCCTCACCTCCACTGTCTTGTAGAGTGGAGCCCGGAAATCGTCCTCCTTATCTTCATCTTCCTCAGCTACACAAAGAATTATGCAAATTATTATTATTATTGCCAAAACTACACCTATTATTACTCCTAATACCATCTTATTACTGATAATGACAATTACCATAACAATAAATAACAATAAAATAATAATGTCATAATAATGCAACAATAATTATAATAATTAATATAATAATTATTACGTTTTTGTTAGTATGTATTCACTATTCTAATTCTAAAGCCTGCTAAAAGTTCAGATATCTCATAGCTATTTCATGTGGGATTTTCTTTGTTTTGCACCTAATAACTGAATTACAAATTAACAAGAACTAATGTAAAATGCTATTTAACAAAGCCAAGCGAAATAATTGACAATCATAGCGGTCTAGAGTTAAATTGTATTTTGATACCAACATATCTGAACAGAACAGCCAAAACAATGTTAAATTGTTTAAATAATGACTACCGCAGAAGTAAATATAGCCCTGTTAGCTTGAGTAGAGGCACAAAAGTACCAGCTCAAGAATGTTTATGTACTGGGAAACTGCAGTGAAACTACAAGTGCACTGCATATCTTTAAGCTTAGAAACAGTGTTTTTTGCTCTATTCTTCTCTTTGTGGTGGACTTTTGGTCTATAAAAATATCAGTCAGAGGAATATAGCAGAAATGGTTTCAGAATTGACTATATAACTGAGTAAATATGAGAAGTTACTACGGAACTCTTTATTACAAATCTCTGCATATCACTGGCTGTACATAACTGAAGATACAAAGCCCTTGTGTACTGGGGTTCCACAAATTTTAATATAAAATTATTACATTAAATGGTTATAAATAGGCTGCCAGATGTTTTGTTTGGCAATAGTTTTGAGATAAACTTCTGATACGCGGTGTATCGTCTTCATGGAGAGGTACATTCATTTCCACTTTTGGGACTAATAAAGACATATCTTATCAGAGCATTGTAAAACAATATTCTAAAATTATTAGCCTTTATTTTATCATCAGCGCCACATATTAAACATTTAGCTTCACTGGTCATTATGGAAAGTAAATATAATGGTTATTTTTCCAGGATGGGCACTCCCATCAGCACCAATCGATAGAATGATTGACTATTTAACTGACGTTGTTTACATATCAATTACTAAACAACATTTTTGAGGGAGCTGGTGGACTAGTGGTTAGGAGTTGCCCATGTGCCAACAAGGCCATAGATCTGAATCCCACGACTACTAGAGGCACCACTGAGGTGGTGGAACTGTTCCCACAACCTGGTTGCCATTGCAGAGTCTTCCCACTGCTTCACTTGATGAAATGCAATGAAAAATTGACACTGCTCACACTGTGTGCTGTGGTGAGTTTACATGTGACTATAAGGGACTCCTTTACTTTTTTTTGAGGAAAATGTGAAAAATAATGGGAATTCCATTTAAGGCTTTAAGAGATAGTCAGGAGACTGTACCTCTGGGGAAGACGCCAGGGTCCATAAACGTGGCCATGCAAAAGTTGGCCAGTGTGAAGAGGAAGACCACAGCGTTGTAGAGAGGAATAGACGAGGAGAAACGCTCGGCTAGCCAAGGACAACTATGGACAGACAGACAGACGCATGTTACCATTCACTAGTGAAATACAGACATAAATTAATAATTTGATTATAAAAGCCAGAGACTCACGTGAAGCAGAGGAAGAGTGTTGTGGCCCCAACGAGGAAGGCTGTTGCTGCGGAGACAGGCACATAGCGGCTGGGACGAAATGGGCGGGAAGGGGAGGGGTCTCCTAGGGCCCCGCCCACACTAAGACCCGCAGGCATTTGGGAGAGCTCCAAACACATAAAAACAAGGTCAGAGGATCAGGGACCCCTGTCCATCTGCCAGGCTACAGGAGGAATGCTCTGTCATGATAAAACTGTTTGGGTTCAATTAAACAGTGGGAAATCGGAAATAGAGCAAGAGTGAGTGAGCAATTTCGCATAGAACCAAACCCAACACAGTACAGGTGCCTATGGTTTGTATGTCTATACCTTGTACTTAAAAAAATACGTATACAATATATGATATGACTAAACTGTGATATAAAAAATATCTATAATTGCATCAAAAATAAATTTATATGGCTTGAACGTGACAAGATTTTGGTAGAGAAAGGAGAAATCAGGTGATAGCAATGATCTTTTCAGTGCAAATCACCAATAAGCCCCATGTTTCAGCCCAAAAATAATAAAGAGAAACAGCAGCAAAAGAACAGTCACTGACTCAGAAAGCTCAGTTAACTGACTTATAGTACTCTTTCTAAGTCACAAGGCGTGTGTTTCCATGTTCCCAAGTGACAAGTGAAAGTGAACGTACGGGGTTTTTTTGGCTTTTTGGAGTCAAAAAAAAAAAAACCCCAGAGAGGACAACTGAGGGTTGCGTGAAAACAATGAGCAATATGAACAGAAAATTAAAGATAAGTGGAAAAAAAATGAATTCTGCCACAGGGCTCAGACTCCCAATGCCCAGTGGGACAGATAGTCTAATAAAAGACCTTAATTATGAAAATCAAGAACAAAATGGCACTCTTGCAGTCTTCTGGCCCAAATAATAGCGCATATTACAGTCACATAACAGTGATCTGAACATTCAGCACTTGTCCAGAGAAAAAAATAAAATGTCTTTTAAGTAAAAACGTGAATACTTATTCCAGTATCCATATGAATACGCTTAGTGGAGTCCTTCAAAGGGCCATGAGCCCATGCGCAACTTCTTTTCCTGTCTGCGCGTCCAGCATGGCCAGTGCATATGTCATGATACCCAGGTGACACATCAGCGTCCAAAAGTTTCGCTGCTCCATGTCGCAATCCATCACTCCCCCTATGTGGGAAGCAGACTGTGAAGAATGGGCGTTATATACAATTTCTTCTCCTTCCTCTTATGTGTTAGACGCAGGCTGCAAGTAAAAGGAAACTGCACATGAGAAGACAGCACAAATATACACAAAAATCAGTATCAATATTACATATCACAGCACGAAATCGTTTTATAAACAGTGCTGTTTTGGACGCTAAACAAGTATTTTATTCTGTTGTCTTCTCCTAAAATTACACCAAAGTGACTTTTAACCAGACAGCCTTTCCATTTTCAGAGCAGAAACCTTTCCATTTTTTTTTATTTTTATTGTTCAACCAGAAGAGTCTCAAGAATGAAGCAAATCACAGTCCTGGAGATGGTAAGGAATGTGAAATAAAAAACAACTAAAAACAGATCAAATAACGGCCATCACCTTAATGTTATGGGATGGACATAAATCTCATCATTCACATCATTAACACTTACCACAAGTCAACATCACTGTATGCCAAAATAATGGTAAACCGGTTTTGTCCAACACTAGAAAACAGTCAGATACCATAGACTTATGTGAAAAGGAAGCAGAGCTTTGTGAATCCGGCTTTTAACACTGAACATAGACTATATTTATAGACAAGGACTACATCATATACTCTTTTTGCCCCAAAAGAACTTTTCCATGACAAATATAAGTGTGTGTGGGAGCAAACGGGCCTGTGAGGTCTGTATATACAAAACATGCTGAAACTTGATCCTCTTCTTCTTCCTGATGTGACATCTGAGTCACCAGGAAAAGGGTGTGCCTATCTTACACTTTCTATGTGCTTTTATCTCTCTGGATGGCACTGCTCACACCCATGCCACTCTTATTTTATTTTGTTCATTTATTGTTCCCCACAATCATTAAACGATTTACTTGATTGTTATTAATACCAAATAACTGACAGGTCAATGAAGACTGACCTTACACACAAGAACTCTTTCAATAAGTGCCACCTGAAAACTGAGAGAGTGAAAATGCAATGATGATACACCTCCATACCAAGCTGGATGTGATGTGATACACCGTCATTTCAACTTTGAATTAAGATTAAAGAAGTGGGCACAAAATACATTGACAGGCACAGAAAACTGGGTCTTAGGTCTAAATCACTGAACATTTTAAACATTAGAGTGGAGAAATGAAACATTAGGATAACTTGTTTGGAAATCAATCCAACCGCTTTATCAGGTAATGAGACCATAGTCAACAACGTAAAATAGTCTACAAAAACAATTTAACAGCCTCGGTTTTGGGTTAAACACCTTAAATGCACTCCTGTACTTCATTAATTTTGGCTAGTTACTTAGCCTGTACCTGTACTGGTAGTTCAATCGAAAGCACAACATTTTTGCAAAATGACCTCGTTATATCTACTTTGAAAACACTATAATGATGTTTAACAGACATGGTCAACATCTCGGATATTGAAACTTATTTTGGAAATAAAGTTTGCATGAAAAACTGAAACGGCCCTTCATCTAGCTAGGTTAGCCTATGCTAAGCTAAAGTAAACTGAACACATTCAAAGTTGGCTCAAATAAAATGATGCGGCTGTATAAGTGATATTGAACAGTCGAACGTTTTATGAAAAACTAACAAAATCTTTAAAATGTTAGAGATAAGTTCAGAAATGTACTTGCAGTGTTTCGGAGGGTTTGGTCAGAGGTCGATGCTAACGCTAGCTGTGTTACTTCTGAGAGTGAGGCAGAGGGACGGGCAGATTAAAATCCTCTTTGTTTATGCTCCTTCCCTCAAGCTAAAAATAGGATACCCCTGTTGTATGTAGGAGAAACTGACTTGCTTTCTTTAACCTGTCGGTCTCAGAGTGAATATCCCGTTGTTTTAGATTAGCTTACCTCCCTAAACGCTGGTCTGCACTCAGTCTACATTTCCCATTTTTCATTGAAGCACTAATGCAGCAGAATGTCATTTGGGCTCAGCCAGCTAAACACTTACTAGATTACACATTTGTGGTCTATTCTACTTTAAAATGACAGATTTAATTATTTAAACCATTTAATTACCTGGTTCCAGGTCTTTTGCAAATTTACTGTGGTGGATCTCTTATGGGCTCCCCCTATGAAACCAACTCTAACCCTAACTTGACTTTCATTCAGGTATAATCTGGTCACAGGATCTGGACCACGCAGTGATCCAGAATGCTATTGGAAACATTAGGTATTATTTATAGCAAATTAACTTTCAATAAAAAAGGAACACACAAAACATTTTATTTAAAAAAAATGCAGTTGCCTTCTTTTAAAAGTAAAGTTTTAAAAGAACACTTAATGAAAACTCCTCTATTTGAGGTCAATGAAACGGATGTCCATGATAAGCAGAGTGTGCCGGGGCAGTGGCCTCGGGCCGGGTGAGAGCACAGTCATCACCTGAGCTTGAGTGTCCACAGCAGTAACCACAATGAATCCACACACTGGGCTTTCCAGAATGCCCCTACTGCGCCCCGCGCCTCCATCTGCTTCGTCCTCCACGCAGCTGACACTGAGCACATGATGGGTCAGGTCCCGGCCAGGACTCACTGGCACCAGCTTCAGCTGCGTGTCGTCCTGAGACATGCCCAGGGGCAGACACGAGTCTGGGATGGAGGGCGCGCCGATCTTGTATATCCGCACGTCCGAAAAGCGTACATCAAAAGCGTGTGGGTAGAAGGAGACCCCTCGGAAGCCGTAGAAGTACTCCCGGATCTTCTCGTCACGAGTCTCTCTCCGGCAGTCCTTGGAACGCTCCACCACACCACCAGACTTGGGAAGGAGGACAACGCGGACAAAATGTGGCAGGTCACGTTTGAGCTCGTTGTAGAGGCGCTCCTGATCCAAGACCAGAACCACATCCACCTGGAAGGCAGAAGCGCAGTGGACCAAGGCCTGGTACCCCGAACCCTTCACCCAGCCACAAGTGTTGATGATGCAGCCTCCTACACTGGCCCTGCGGTTCACCTCGCAGCGCTGAGAGAACACCTCCGCTAGAGAAGACGTCAGCTACATGTGGACAGAGAGAAATGATGTTTGATTGAAAACAGAATAAAATAATCTTACAAGAATAGCAAAATTTGCCTGTGCTGCTCCTACATGTAGGATGTCTGGTTTAAGCTTAAGATATTATTTTTCCATATCACTCCTACAGAAAAGAATAATTATAACATTTTTTAAATGTCTTATGGTATTAATGCACTTACTTATGAATACTCAGTAGTACTTCTGTCATTATTTCCAGAAAAGGTGTTTAAAATTCTTATCATTCTACCAGGAAAACTGTCTCACTAGCTTTAATTTCTCCTTATGGCAAATAACCCAAGAAAACAAAATTAACATATTATGGGGAAAAAACTAACATTAAAATATTTTGATGCTTGTTTTAGATATAGTCATATTACTTGACGAGGTGATGAATCTCTGAAAGCCCAGATGTTCTAAATATGTCTTTGTTTTCACCTTGTTATAGAGTTTGATGTTGGTCCCTGGTGTAGTGGATCCAAAGTGGAAGACGAGCGGAGCCTGGACAGAAAACCCTTCCTCTACATCTGCAGGACGCTCGATGCACAGTGCTGACATAGTTCCAGGAACAGACACCTAAATGAATCCAAAGCGCACAAAGAATATGTGACACTTATCTCCTGACCAATTGCAGATAGCAGCTGAAAAAGTTGCCACAAAAATGCTTTTTAAAAAAGTGGAAAGCGTTTGTAACTCATATTGTCTTACGCTGCTTTGGCCAACGTCCAGCTCCACCAGAGTGGGCCTCCTGCCCAGCCTCACGGCATAGTTTAGCAGCAGCCGGCACACTGTGGACTTCCCTACATCAGTTGGGCCCACCACCATGACCTATATGGAGTACAGTGACCACAAAGAAATACAAAAAAAGAACAACTTCTTAGTCAATACATTCCTTCAACATGACCTGTCAAATATAGGTTTATTGTCATTTAACTTTAATGCAAAATACACAATGAAAACAATGTTCCTCCAGGACCAAGGTTCAACAAAAAGAACAGAAACACCACAATGCTACAAGTTCAGAAAGGACAAAAGAGAGTGCATAAAAACAACAAAACCACAGGACAAGACAACATTAATATTAACAGTTACACTGCCACCTCTGCATGGATGAAAGGGAGGACAATGGAGGGATAAGGATATAGGTAGTATAGCTGCCGATGGTTCAATACCTCCTTAGTCAGAGTAAAAGTAAGCGTTGTAGGGTGGAATGGGTGGATACGAGTGATTTGTGACAGGGAAGTACCAGCGAGAGTGAAAGTGAATGTGCACTATGTAGAGGCTGTGAAATGTAAAAAACAAAACAAAAAAAAAACAGGAAGCAGAGCTGGAGGTGACAGATTTGAAATCGTTAAGATTTGCTTTAGGAGTTATGGACAGTATCAGGAAGTAGTTTATAAGAGTGACAGGTCAAGTTCAAGGAGACAGCTCAAGGAGAGACTAAGTGTTTGGAGGAGGATGCTGAGGAGAGACTGAGTGTGTTGGGAGGAGGATGCTGAGGAGAGACTGAGTGTGTTGGGAGGAGGAAGCTGAGGAGGTACTCTGAGCATGATGCAGAGTAGGCCGCTGAGGACAGACTCTGAATGTCATGGGGAGAAGGGTGCTGAGGATGGAGCTGCAGGGAAGAAGAGAAGAGGAAGTTCTGCAGGAGATTTATGGATATGGAGAGGGAGGACATGTAGGCAGTTGGTGTAAGAGAGGAGGATCCAAAGGACGGATGGAAAGGGAGATGGGTAATCTGCTGTGGAAACGCCTAATCAGGAGCAGCCAATAGTAGAAAAATAGCTACAGTACTAGTATGAATGAATACAGTATTATGACAATGGGGCGTTATGTGAGCAAAATGCAGAATAGAAGCAGACGGCAAAAAGTAAAATTGTGCAAATATAGTAGCAACAGGACAGAGAGTGAGCAATATAATAAGGAGAGTAATATTTACAGAGGCAATGGGAGTGTAAGTTCTTTGTTTAAGGCGAAAAAGATCAGCGGGTTTAGACAATGTGTTAGGAGATGGAGATTAAGTTTGGGTAATGGGTGTGTATGTTATGTGTGTGTCTATGTATGTACTATGTTGGTACAGCTTGTTTCAGTCTGAAGATCTGAAGGAAAAGGCGTTATAAATGGCTTATTCAAAGTCATCAACAAGCAGTTACAACACAAACAAAAACAATTAACAGTAACAAATGTAAAACCAGCAGGTTCTGAGCTTCATCAATATAAATCTAGGTGGCATATGTCTCTGAGTCATCGATTTTATCCACAAAGGGCAGGTTTTACTTAACACACCAGGAGCTCACCTGATTTCACTGTTTGTCCATTTGTGGGTAAAATTGGAAACCCCTGTTATACGTGAATGTGAGATCACTATTTGTCAGGCAACATGTTACTGTTAATTTGTTTTGTTTATGTGTTGTAACCGCTTGTTGATGACTGTTTTATAGACATTCATAGACATGTGTTCAACCAAGCAGGGGTTGACAATTCTAGCTCCATCCATATATCCCAACTTAATAATCTTGTTACGCAAGTAAGTAAAGTTAATACAGCACAGGGACTGTGGCACTGAGTGCAGCACAATGACTTACCCGTGGTCCTCTCTCGTTGTCTCTCTCAGCTTGTCGTCTCATTTGCTCCAGAGCAGCATGAGTGTTTAGATACAACAGCATAGGTGTCTCCTTGGAGACATATGCCACCTAGAAACAGTGAAAAGCAGATATCTTCATACACTCCATGTATTTAGTCAATATATATTTGATTAAATTTATATTTTTACACTCATCACTTTGACAAATCTTCAGTCAGTCATTCTCACAAGAGCAGTTCCAAGGTGTAAGTGGTATAAACAGCTCAGAACTAAAGGCATTTTTTCACCTGTGTCATTCTTGAGATTAGGCAGAAAATATATTTAAAAATATGTTACAATTAAAATTGTGTGATTTACAAAGTTTTTGTTGTCTAAAGAGTTTGTTTGTAATTTATATGTTTATCTCTTTATTTTACTGTAGTATTGGTTACTTTAATTCTTGTTTAAATAATATGATTTAGTATTTGTGTGGTCCAAAAGTAGAATAGGGCATCTGGTGAAAAAATTTTAACATGATAAGACGCTCAAAAGTTTAGACAGCAGCTTATCCAATGTTTGCACAAAATCAAGGGTATTAAGTTTGTCCCCCACTGCGGTAGAAAAAGCAGGAATATTTGCATAATGCCTTCACATTTTTTTAAATGTAGCCACAAAAGCATTCATGAAATCAGGTATTCATGTTGAAAAAATTTGTGTCACAGGCAGCATTAAGTGTACTCATGATTCTGACCTCTGTTTTTCCTGTTAGTGACAGACTGCAGCCCTGCCAGGTGAACACAGCGATCTTGGAGCCTGGCCCGAAAGTGTACTTCTTGTTTTTGTTCAGTTCTGAACCAAACACCTCACCCATCCCTGTCAAAAGCTCAAGCTGAACCCGCTCTCCAGACTCCACCTCAAAGCGGAGTTCAGTCTCTTTCTCCAGGTCAAAACGCGTTCCGCCAGCCCCGGCACCTCCGCCAGAGCTCCCAGCTTCCTCGCCCGTTTTCTCGGGCGCCTCTGTGCTCATGGCTGTAGGGACAGTGCAAATCACCATAAATAATTAATGATAACTGGTAATTAACAAAAAAAAAAATCATTTTTAACAAATCAGCAGTTATTTTCAATCAGCTATGTTGTGTGTATGCATAACGATGGACTTCCAGTCTGTTCTATTATACCTTTTTTTGGCATATAAAGTCTTATATAAGTGATATAAGTGAAGTGACCATTTTGTCATACATTAACACACTACAGCATGCAGTGTGAACTGTGTGAAATTCTTTCTTCTCATTTAACCCACTGACCAAGTAAAGCAGCAGGCAGCCAGAAACACATTGCCCCGGAAGAAGCGTGTGGGACGGTACCCTGCTCAAGTGTACTTCAGTAGTACCACTGGTAGTCCTGGGATTCAAACCCACACAATTCTGATTGCAAGGCCAACACCCTAACCAACCACCCATAACTTTAATGTCATGATAATGTGTGAGTAGCCTCAATTACACTTGTATTTCATTTGTTGCTTGGTAAATATTCGGGTTATTAACAAATCAGTAGTTCTGCTTTGTGCTGCATAACGACTCTAAATTTGGTTAGAGCAAAGATTTGTTAAACTAGAAGAAGTCCATGTATAGCCGGTTCTGGTAATGCTGTTAAAATTATGAAATATAAGCGTTTGAGGAGAATAAACAGGTGATTTTAAGCTGGTGTTTTTGGTTAAAAAAATGTACCTACAGACATCTCTTAGCTTACTGACCTAATGCTAACCAGACTGATTTACTTCATTAATTGAACTTTATTGAACTTCTCAGTGGAACAACAATTAAAGGGAAAATGTATGTTTTAAATGTGTATATATATAAACCTCAACGAATATATCAAGTTAGGTTTTAATGCCTTACTTTTGAGAAATGATCTCCAAACGTGCTTCCAGTTAGCCAGCTGGTCGCGTGGTGATGACGTCACAACACGTAATTTATATCCCAAATTTAAAAATTTTCCCCAAGATGATTCATTCAGATACCAGTCAAAGCATGTCATATAACACATACGTCTTTTTTGTAAATATGTAAAATTATATGTTACATGTTTACATATATTTATTCTTCGACCACCTGGAGCTTTGTAACAAACTACATGGACAAAAGTATTGGGACACACATCTTTCATACTGTGTTAAGGTGGCCACTTATTTCCAGTTAAGGTTCATCTTAATACTTCAGCAGACGAAGACATTTTGGACAACAGCACGCTTCCAACTTTGTGGACCCAGTTTGGGGATGAACCTTTTCCATTCCAGCATGACCGAGCAAGCTCCACAATGACATGGCTGCATGAGTTCAGAGTAGAAGAACTTGACTGTCCCCCCACAGAGCCCTGACCTCAACCCCATCCAACACCTTTGCAATGAACTGGAACTGAGATTATAAGCCAGACCTTCTCGTTCAATATCAGTGCCTGACCTCATAAATGCTCTACAGAATGAACAGGCATGAATTCGCACTGAAAGTCCAAAATCTTGAGGAAAGCCTTCCAAGAAGATTGGAAGCTGTCATAGCTGCAAAAGAGGAAAAACTCCAAGTCTATGCAGTTGATGCAATGTCACCAAAGTCCCTGTTGATGTAATGGTCAGACATCCCAATAACATTGTCCATATGATGTACCTTTATTTGGCCCTACATTCTGCTTATGGAGCAGAATGAGCCTGATAAATATTTAGCAAAATGTACTCTAAGAAGGAAGACTTAAGCTATAAGTGAGCAAATAATTCTTGAAATTCTTTTTTACTATCTCCAGCTAAAATGATCTGAGATTTCAATCTGAAGTCTGGCTGGTTTTTGTTTTAGTCCTGTAGTCACAAATGAGCAAGTTAGAAACTATTTGTTTTAAATGTTATTTGTTATAGTTTTATCCAGGTCATTGCAAAGAACCTTTACTTATCCTGTTGCAATAATCAAAGAGAGTCATACGCACCATCAAAAGAGTAATATCTGAAATACAAAACATAGAGCTTTATTTTATTTTATTTTTTTCAGTCAAGAACATCAATCACATCAATTCACACAGGTGTTGCGTTTCACAAAGCATGATAACTGACAGCCTAAATGAAACACACTTTCCATCAGGGGAGTAGGACAATTTTCAATTTTGGTCCAAGTTACCCAGATTTGTGAAAAACAAAGTCTTAACAAAAACAAATAATACACAAACCTGAGGCTATTTAAACACTACAACAGAGGTAAAATCACAGGTAAAGTCAGAACAGATTAGAACTAAAGTTTGTGAACTCAGAAGAAGTGAGGCAGGAGATGATAAGGAGGCTGCAGTGATCCAGGTCTGGACACCAAAGAAATCATCAGAGAATAGACTGGAAGTCTCCCATTTGATCCATCCTCGTCATTATGCATCCATAGAACCAAAGATGACTGGCTGAAAATGAAATCGGATGTTCTCGTCATTGCATTGCATTATGATTTATTGTATTATTTTAAATAAAAAAACATAATGAAAAAAATATTATTTTTATCTTTTATTCTTTAATGTTGGACTGAGCATGACAAAATATTTTCCCTCAAGATAAATTATTTTCTATTGTTTTCTTCATTTTGCTGCTCTTAATTTGTTCTGTCCATTTTCTAGCATTACTAAGGAAGTTTCCCCACTTGTGGGACTAATAAAGGTTATATTATCTTAAGGAAAGTTCCTTATTTCAAACATACCCGTTTCCTCAAAATCTCTACTTGCTTTTCAGGGCATCTTCCAGGGCAGTCAGGACCTCGGCAGGATCTGGAAATTTCAGTTTACGGGGAGGACCCTTTTTGATGCCTGTCCACAAGACCACCTCTGCCAAAAGGAAAAATAAAGAGACAATGACAGCTGGTCCTGTTATAGTAAGTAACACAGTGTCAACAATTACATAGGCATTATTTATTAATTTATTTAAATACACGTCCTGTCTAGTATTTGTTATGTGCATTGTAGAAACTTTTTCAGTTGTGCTTATATTAAGGATATACATACTCTTGCTTATTTCTTACTTATTTTTTTAAGTCCAGATTTTATTTCTTGTTATATTAGTGTCTTAATTCTAGATTTAATTCTTAATTAAAAATTCTCAATATAATTCTGTACAGTCTTAAGGAGTGGTTCAGGACACATTTCACTGCGTGTTGTACCTGTATGACTATGCATGTGACAAATAAAAATCTTGAATCTTGAAGTCTGTTTATAGCTTTCCTCACTCAGTGAGGTATAAAGAGTGTGTGAGAACTGTGGCACGTGCTCGGCTGCGACATTACCTTTGCTTCCCTCCATAAGAGTGATCTCAAAGCTGTTCCTGCGAGGTTTCTCAGGGTTCAGCACCACATTCAGCTCAGGGTGTGCAGCCAGGAGAGCCTCACGCACACCATCGGCATTCCGCCCATACACACGTCAGCTTTTACTAAAACAAACATACACATCACACCAATGATGGGAGTGAGGAACAGAGAGAGACAAAGAGACAGAGGGCATGACCCAGTAAGAGAGATAAAGAGTGTGTTTATGCAAAGGAAAGAGACATCATGCATGTCCCTGTAAGAGAGAACATGTGCATGGGACGGAGTGAGAGCGCAAGAGACCAAGGTGGGAAAAAGTGAAGAGAGAAAAAGAAGCAGAGAGTGAGAGAGAGAAAGAGAGTATGAGAGAGACAGAGTGAAAGGAATGCAAATGCAGAGAGAAGAGGGAGGGAGGAGGAAGAGAATGAGAGAAAAGTAAGAAATAGGTTCTCTTTTCTTTGCATTCTGACCAGTGTTCGATGATCAATCGTTGGCCTTGATCGTCCTTGTCCTGATTGGTGTCATCTCTTTTATCCTTTTTTCCCCCCGGCTCTGCCCCGGGCACTGCCTCCGCCTTGCGCTTTGCCCCACGACCTACCAACAAATCACAACCCACAACACAAAGTGTCTACAGAGAACCTGCACGTTTCACAGCACTTAGGCTCTACTACCACTGAATAAATAGTTTGTCTTGATTTGTGAAAAACTCGTGTTAAGCTCTGCACTTTTTTAACCTTTCTTCAATTTCTTTTCCCTGTTCAACATTAGTGTGACTCAGACAAGGCTTTCCCTAATATAAAGTACACTGTTGACAAAATTCCACTAACAGTGACAGTGCATTTAAACATTTAGACCTCATAATGGGGTCGCTCCCCTTTTTTTCGCTCCCCTAGATATAACAGCTTCCACTTTTCTTGGAAGGTATTTCACAAGACTTTGGCGTTTCTGAGGGAATTAGTGCCCATTCATCTGGAGAACATAAGGTCAGACACTGATGTTGGAAGATGATGCCTGGTCCACAATCTCCATTCCAGTTCATCCCAAAGGTGTTGGATGGGACTGAGGTCAGGACTCTGTGTGCCCGGTAAGTTCTTCCACACAACACTCCTCCAGTCGTCTTTATGGGGCTCCCTTTTGCAATGTGACACAGTCATGCTGGAAATGAAAATGTTCTTCCCCAAAATTTGTCCACAAATTTGGAAGCAAGGCGATGTCCAAAATGTCTTGTTCTGCTGAAGTATTAAGGAACTAAGGGGCCTAGAACAAACCCTGAGAAACAATACTATTATCCAAACATTGCAAAACCTCTTTGCCTTTGTAAACCCTGAGTAGATAACTTTGTTATTCGTTTGAAGGTTTTGCAACGTGTTCCCTCTGTGCAGCCAGGCCTACAGACTACATTACACACAGGTTCTCTGGATAGTTTTACCCTAGCAACATTTTGCACTAAGAGAACAACTTTTCATTTCCCAAATCTGTTAAAGTATTTAAAGAACAAACCTGCTTTGGCGCGAGGGGCCATTCTAAAACGCTACCTGCACTTTCCCGCGCGCGCCGAAATCTTTTAATCGACTCTTTTAAAGGTATCGACCAGGAACAAGATCACAGGATTTCTTAACACAATTCAAAGACTCGGTTCTTTAAAAATGAAGTGAACTTTCCATCACGAGGCAGAGGGAAGCTTTTCCATCGCCACCTAACGGGAAGGAGGTAAGACAGCAGTGTAGAGACGAGCCTTCCAAAAGCATCAAATGTTTCATAAAACAGCAGAAAGAAAGCCC
This sequence comes from Ladigesia roloffi, assembly GCA_037577295.1. Classification (NCBI taxonomy): domain Eukaryota; kingdom Metazoa; phylum Chordata; class Actinopteri; order Characiformes; family Alestidae; genus Ladigesia; species Ladigesia roloffi. The sequence goes on along the minus strand of JBBKCR010000031.1, from coordinate 10,655,843 downwards.
TATAGAGACATGACTGGGAGAGCTTGACTGGCCTGCACAGAACCCTGACCTCAAACCAGTCCTAGACCAGTAGGATGAACTGGCAGGGAGGTTGTAAGCCAGGGCTTCCCATCCAACACCAGTGCATGGCTGCCAACTCTCACGCAGTGAGCGTGAGAGTATTTTGAATGGGTGAGGACTGTTTTGAATGAGATACAGGACTTGAGCCAGTGTAGGTGCATAAGGGTAAGGGTGATGTTTGGCCAGGGCTTTGTTCGGGTGAGGTTTCTGGCGCTGGACTGAAGTGAAATACAAATAGGTACTTACCTTAGTTACATTCTCCTGAGCATTTCTAGGGGTGCAGCTAATTGTGACATGTGATTTTGTTAATATATTATTATAAGGGTTGCTGCTTTTGGACTAAATTTATTACAATTAAAGTTTAGATTGTGTTTCTTGTTTTGCAATTTAGACTGAGGTCATTAACATTTTTTATTACCATTTTTTATCAGTGGTTCAGAATTTCCAGTCTCACATTGGAAATTCTTTAGTCATCATGAACAGTAGAAACAAATTCTGCAGGTAAGACTCGCCATTCAATGCATGGTCTTCAACTGTGCATGAACACACCCGCCTGATAAGAACCTGCCTGAACAAAAGGCTCCACCTAGTATGTTTTATCATGCACCACGTCCTATTTTCCCCTCCTATTGAATCCACATTATAACTTAATACATGTGTAAACACACAACTCTTGTACTTTCTAATATGCCAAGTCATCACACCTAATCAACCTGTACCACAGTTCGTTCCAACAATAGAGATTTAATTAAAATTAAAAATAAAGAATGCATACTGAAAACCAACTCAAGACAAAACATTTTATTGCCTCAGTGAAGCATACGACATTTATAGAACAGAGCCTAACAAATATCTTACATTATTTTCCAACTGTGACTTCATTATCTTCATTCAATACAGTAAATGTATGAGATCCTTTTAAAGGTACAGACTTATTCATATTAGCAAATTTAACACTTTTGTTATGATCAGAAATACAGTGAGCATTTATTATGCATTGTTGAAGCACTGGAATGTTAACTGTTACTAACTAACTTTAGGGGGAAAAAACAGGGCAGACCACAGTTAGAAAGCAAACTACATTAAGTGCAATTTAAGACTAAATTGATCTGTTTAGTGCTTTGACATATTGTTCTTGCAGCTAAAGGTGCCTGGGCAGTAAGTGAGTAAGTACATTTTCTTTAGCCAAAAGTGGAGTTGTTCCAGGCCACGTTCGCTGCATCCATATCAACAAAGTTTATGTAGATTCTGAAACACAACAAAAAGATTACAACAAAAAGGTTAATGCAATGTTAATGAAGAAATAGTGGGTCACTATGGGAACAAATGTCATTAATAAAGGAAAATCTCAAATTTTTTCTTATAAAAATGGGAATCTGAAAACTCTCCCAGAGGAAATTTCTTATGTTACAACTGCAGAGACACTAGAGCTTAGATCGGGACCAAAAAAATTAAACCCGACCCCGTGCACGTGCACCTTGTGTCCAAACCCAACCAGGCCCGACACATTAGCTGTAATTATCGGCCAGAGCCCGATTTAAACTCTATTTTAAATACGTCGGCCGTTATAACACAATGTGGGCGCATTCATAAATTGATATTCCATTGCTCCGAGCCCTCAAATGCTTGATCACGGCCCAGCTTGAGGATAGTGGCAGGAAATATCGACCCGATCCAACCCCGTGGGCCTGGCTCGGGCCGGTTTCGGGTTCGGGGGGAGAATCTAAACTATAAGAGATATACAGATAAGGCTCCCTGTACAATGTACAATAGTTTCAAGCAAATGTTGGCTAAATATTTGCACCAAGACAAAACTAATGTGGCCCTCAATAAGTACAGCCTTCTTGTGTTAATGACAACGTAGCCAGTTTTGATGCAAAGCTCTTCACATGTACCTGTCTGGTGAAATGCCGAGGTGTTTGTTGAGGATGCCCATCAGAAGTTTGGAATACTGCTTGTTCTGTGAGCCTCCGATCTTTCCAATACTATGGAGGGAGCAGAGAGCGCAGGGGTCCGATTTTCCCCCGAACATCATCAGCTGATCCGGGATGATGTGCACAGCGATGTACTAACACACACACACATACACACACATATAAACACACAAAACGTTCCCATATTAAATCATACAAGACAACAGTCACAATCAGGGCCATAACAAATTGTTGCCATTATTACCAGTATCATGACCACTGTACATTAGGGATGGCCATTATTACATGATCATATAGTCATTACATATCACTTTTTCTCATTACAGTACAAAATGCTTCTCTATTGCAGTGCAGCAGGGAAATGCTGCATGCAAAATGCTGTTTACCATAACACTGCCATTGATGTCTCCAAGCATCAATGATCATGAAATACACTTCCAGTTAAAGGTTGTGGCATGTTAATATTTAATATTTACAAAAATTATACACTCAATATTCCTTAATTAATTAACAAATACATGTAGAATATTTTCACCATCAGTGCTTCCAGAAAATGTAAATACTTATTCATCACTAACCTGCAAAAATGCACACAATTATAATTAATATAATAAGTGACGAAACCATTAACTAGTGTATTTAAATTTAAAGGACAGTCTAGAATGTGACTCTGCATCACCGCACAGCCAGTTTAAAGGAGTGAGGCATGCACTGTTACTGATTTTCTCATTTTATAAAGGAAACTAGTTTATTTGACAAATTTGATGTTCACAGCAACTTTACAATGCTACGAGTACAAATGTGCAGCATGTGAAATAAATAGATAAGTGGTAAAACAGAGGGTGTACAAAATCTTTGGCCTTGTAGTGTTTTTGCTAAATCGCCCACGTCTAATTTATCCATGACTAAAATTATGAATGTGACAAAAAAGAACCCTGTACTTTTTTTGGGCTTAAAACCTGCACATTTTACAGCCTCTGTGGTCCATCACACCTAGCAGGACTTCAGGGAGGGCCTGGGAAAGAGCTTGGATGCATGATATTGAAACAGAAGGGCAAATCAAAAACACTGGCATGAATTGTAAAGAATAATCAGGATTTATAATAATAATAATACGTGTTTGTGTGTGTAATCCTGATGCAAGCTACATACATTTTATACATGCAACTAAAGACATACAGCTTTGGCAATACAGCTCCGTGTTCCGCCAAAAATCTACATTAAATAGAGACATACACACACTCAAACTATCTCTCTCTCTCCATACTCACGTTGGCTGGTTTGCCTATGGCCTTTGCCAGTTCCTCAGTGACCTGAGACATCAGACCTTCAGGAACCGAGCTCCTCGCTACGTTTGTGTTCACCACGAACATCGGCATGATGAAGAGCTCAGAGATAAAATCGTGCAGGATATAAGTAATTATTCGTCCAGCAAGGTTCACCTCCAACTACAGCAACCTCCTCCTCAGAGTCTAGACTTTAAACCAGCCAGCCTATTCAAATCACGCGAGAACACCAGGACATGGGTTCGCGCCTCCTATCGGCCCGTGAACAAAAAAGATGCACTACCATATATGGACAAAAGTATTGGGACACACCTGTTTCCCATGGTTTATCAGATCCCTCATTTCTAGTGAAGGGTAATCTTATTGCTTCCGCGGACCAATACATTTTGGACAACACCATGCTTCCAACTTCCAATGGTGTCAGTGGTTCATGTTTTTAAAGAAATGTGTTTTCCATGGCTGTATAGCAATGTGATGCATACATGAATCATGTTCTGAATATAAGACTCGGTCTAGACTTAGATTGGAAATTGGACACTGTTTCCACTAAAAGACTGGGATTGATCTCAAACTCGTAGAAATGTATTTTGTAATATCAGCGTGAACAACAACCTCCAAAATTAATTTTATTTACACAATTGTTAGAATTCATAATTCCTTTGGAGAATTTTGGAAATCTTTCTTGGACTGTAAATGAATAGTTTATACCCAATTAACTGCCTCTCTTGTCTACATGTAGCATCCTCATAGAGGTGTCTGTATATGGAATTGAAAGAAAAGAAATTCCTGGATTTTGGGTACAAATTGGCCATTTGTATTAATTTCTTATTTTGTATTAATTCTTCTGAAATCAATGGCATTAAGATGTAACAGTCTCTACTTTTCTGAAAAGGCTTTACACTAGATGTTAGAATATTGCTGCAAAGATTGCTGCATTCAGCCACAAGAGCCTTGGTGAGAGTACTTACCCTGGACTATAAGTCCTAAATCATAAATAGCACTCAAGATTATACCAAAAGTACTGAGTCACTTTAGCTGTCTCAGTTTCACTGATCCAGGTCTCTGACGAGACCTGCTGTTTTGGAGATCATGAGATCCAGTCATTTAGCCACGGTTTGGCCATTGGCAAAGTGTCTCAGATGCCTCTTTTTGCCCTTTTTTCTGGCTTCCAACACATCAACTTCAAGACCTGACTGCTCTCGCACTGTCTAATATATCCCAAAACAGATGCCACAGTAATGAGATTATCACCTGTCGGTTGTTTTTAATACTGTGTCTGGTAGGCATATAGGATATGCACTTAATTACAATTTATTAATTGGAGCGCATAACTTTAAGGTTCTCAGAGTGTGAAATAGTGACTTTCTGCTATAAAAGTGAACATTAGAATAAACACAAACAAACAAGAAAAGTGTAAATAATTATGAGAGATGTTTGTAAAAGTAGTTGATATTGTGTGAGCTGGTAAGGAGAACAGAGTTCAGTTGTTGTGTGGATTTGTTTAAATTTTTTATTTAAATTCAAACCGTCCAGTAAATAGCATGAAATGGTACAAAAGAGAGTGCTGGACTGCAAGAGGTTTTAAAATGGTAAGATGGCCAGAAGTCTCCAGACTTAAACCCCACCGAGCTGTTTTAGAATGACTTGGACAGAAATGTGAAAGCAAAGCAACCTATAAGTGCCACACACACACTTGTGGGGACTTCTACGACATAGTTGGGAAGAACTTTCTGCAGAATAAACAAAGAGACATAGAACCGCTTGAATTTCAACACCAATATAT
>JBBKCR010000031.1:10636236-10646374 GCA_037577295.1 Ladigesia roloffi | reverse complement strand
CCCCCTGTGTATGCTCTTTGGCGTAGGTTACGCAAACGCCGTAAGTGATCTGTTACGTGAATACGTCACTCGTTTACTCAGAGCACAGAGATTCTGGCGTTTGCGTATCCCAGCTCGAGACGGTCGTCTGCAAATAAACATAAAATTTTCATTTTGTGGTGAACTATCCCTTTAAGTTAGTTTACAGCATGAACATGTAGATTTTATCTCAGATGGTATGAAAAGATATAATAAACCTTAATAAACCACTAGACTGGGCAGAGAGTGGACAGAACAAAGGTAACAGCACCAGAAATGAAAAACAATCAAATAAAAAGTTTATCTAGTTGCAGTACAGTGTTAAAAGTACCCTTTACAAATTATGGACATGGGTACAGAATGATACATATGTATCTATAAACCAGTCAAAAGTTTGGACACCCCATTTAATTAAATGATTTTTCTTATTTTCTGCATAGTAAATTAATATTGAAAACAAACAAAATGATGAAGGAACATATGGAATTCTGCACTAAAAAAGAGTTAAACAAGCCAGAATATGTTCTGTAATACGGTAATGAGGGACTGCTTTTTTTTTTTACTAAGTGGTTCTTGCCATAATGTGGAGTAGAACCATAGTGGAAATGGATCACTAACTATGTACCAACCTGACCATCACAACTGAAGATCACAAGCCCATTATGTTGGGAAGGGTAGAAGTGACATTAAGAAGACATTAAGAAAAAAATTCAGCTAATGAACTCCTGTTAATTAAACAAAATTCCTGGCCGATTCCTCATGAATCTGATTGAAAAAATGCCAAGAGTGTGCAAAGCTGTCATCAGAGCGATAGGTGAGGTTTTCAATATAAATCTACAATGGAGCTAATAATAAAAATGATTGAATAAGAATGTATATCCAGACATTTGACTGGTAGTGTATGTAGACATTGAGTATATGTATACTGTATGTACATTTGTTACCTCATTAATCTGCAGCTTGATACTACTGATCTAAATCAGGGTCTAATTGTTTGTGGCCCCACCTTAAGGGTGCGGTTGAGGGGCGTGGGTCAGGGTCACTGCCCCTGAAGGCCGATGGAGACGAGGAGGTAAACTCAGAGTTTGTGCAGCCTTTCAATTCGCTGGTCCAAAACTGCACATTGCTACAGAACATCGTCGGGCCTGCCTGCGTCTTCCTGAGACAGGGCTTCGTCCGTCGACAGTTCGTATGTATATAGAAAAACTTTTTTTTTTTTCTCAGACCATATCTGCATCTTCATCACAACACGCCATCGTCGAGCCTTCTCTCATCAGTGATCACCTTCATCAACAAATCCATCAGTGTGTTTTTTAACATTTTTGACAGTTACTTTACAGAACATCCCATTTCGCATTGATGAAACAGAGAAATTCTTCACACATTACTAATTTTTTTTCAAATACTGTCCACTATATCTGTGTAAATCTCTAGTCCACAGTAGAATTCTTGGTTATTTTAATAAAAATATGAAGTCTTAACATGTGGGTCCTTCCACAGAAATATTGTCATTAAACATATCTGTGAATTCATCTTGCATATTATAACAATTTGACATAACATGAATTAGTCTAGTCACGTTTTACCCAACAGGTAAAATTACCAACAACCTCTTTAAAAAGTCCTGTTTTATTAGAACCAGTTTAAAGTACTTAAACTGTCAAGACATCTACGTGATCCTCTGTGATTTATGTGTGATGCATTATGAAATCTTTTTGTGCACCAATTTTCTAATGCTGATGTGACTTTTTCTTTATTGAAGTACTTTAATTACATGTTTTTTAGATAGACCCAATGTTTCAGAATGGTTTGTTTGAAGCATTGAATGCTGTAATAAAGGTTTGCAATTTTTACAGCTTAAAATGAACCAACTTTACATTTATCCCTTTTTTTATAAATTTAAGCTATAGTGAGTTATAAAATTCAACCATGAGCCCTAACATGCATGTTACATTTAGCAAAGCTTCTCATAGGGCGTTAGCTGACAACTCACACTTGTTTATGTGAATTTCACAGATGGGTAGTGTTTGGCGAACTCTTATTTTTTAATCGTAGCATACTAGTGCACAGTTACCCTAACATACCTGTCTGTTGTTTTAGAAATATATTAAACATTGGAATCAACTTTTAATAGAAACTAAAATTTGGAATGAACACATAGCTCTGTACCTATACTGAATGAGTGTAACCCTCAGCTAAGAGGGATTGTAGCCCAGAGTCTGTCACGACAGCTTCAGTCTAGGATTTTGGTGGGTTTCCTTATATTAGCATCTTGCTTGAGGTTCTTTAACAACATCTTTTTTTACTGCAAAGCGATCAATAAAGGCACCATCTTATCTTATCTTATCTTATCTTATCTTATCTTATCTTATCTTATCTTATCTTATCTTATCTTATAAGATCAGAACTTTGGCTTGGCTTTTTTAACCATTCTTTGGTAGAAGGACGTATGTGCTCGTTGTGGTCTTTCACAAAATTTTCAGTTCAGAACTGTTGATTCATGGTACATTATCGAATCATAAATTATTAACTGAAGTTATAGGTATGTACTGTTTATTAAATTAAGCGTATTAACTGATGTTATAGTTATCTAATGTAATGTGAATCAACCATTCATGGCGCAAAGAAAGGACATTTCTGAGGACCTCACACAAAGAGTAGTTGATGCTCATCAGGCTTTAAAACCATCCCTTAAATGTTTGACGCCACAAATCCACATTAGTTCACAGGCTGTGTACAAATGAAGGAAATTCAACATTCATCATTACCAAAATATACGGCTTATTTCTTTTGTATCTGTTTTCAAAAAGAATAATTTATCAATGATTTGCACTTATCAACTTTAAAAATGCCATTTTGTGTAATAATGAAAAAGGCCATATTTGCATTGCTCCTGTCATCGCAGCTGCAAGAAAAAATCCAACATCTCTTCAATGCACATTCTTACATCAACTCAATCTGAAGGACATACTTTACACTTTCTTGACTGATTTCTGCTGTAGTTTTACAAATATGGTGGAATCCCTCTTAGTTTTGAGTAAGTGATGAGTGAGTAAATGATGATACATTTAAGGTGATAACCAACAAGCACCGCTGCTGCATGAGGAATGTTAACATGGAATGGAAGAGTAACCCAGAAGGATGAGAAAGGATTTAGCCACAGTTGGTGGGCCTGGGGTCAATCCACAATAATCTACTGGGGGCACTATGCGTGGCAGCACGAGTGTGTGAGGGTCCGGTACGCAATGTAGAGTTCTGGTATTATATATAAAGCTGTAAATGGAAGAGGCTCTTGGTTTTTCCCTTGCAGCATCAATTCAATTACGTGTGGACAGAGTGCATGGTGTGTGTGCGTGTGTGTGCATGTGTGTGTTTAAAGGTTTTCTTCAAGCTAAACCTCCTAAATCTCCTTATCTGTGCCGGGTTGCCATGCAACAACCTCCCTAGTAATCTAGTCACCAGACTGAACTGTGTACTAATGCATGCTCTGTGCATAAATTATGGCAGGGCATAGATTGTCCCGTCCTATACAGGACACTAAGTGTTCCACATGTTCATGTTCTCTCATATTTAACTACCTTCACCATTTCACCTCTTGGGTATTTATGAGCTTTATCTGTAGTGGGATGTTCAGCAGATCTGGGATTGAGAGAAGGCTGAAAGGAGGCCAGTAGAAAGGGAGGGAGAGAATGATATGTGGAGGGAAGCAGGGATGTTGAGAAACATGTGTAAATCTGATGTTTTTGTGTCACTTTTCTCACACGCAACAGGACAGAGATCTCCGGCCTGAAGAAATAGAAGGTACATGCGGAAGTCATTTCATAACAGCCCACTTATGATCACTATTCTAAATAAATGGAGGGTTCAGCCAAAATAACTGAAAACATTAGCCAAGACTCATTAAGTGTCCAAAACTCTAGAGGTGTTCAGTTGTTAAATAATCTCAAATAAACTTGTTTAGATGAGATCTGACACTGACAGAATAAATGGTTGGAAGGTGCATGAAATTCGGATCATAATTTGAATAAATCCTTTTTCAAATACCCAGATGGTCTGAGGGAAATTACATAATCCAAAGGTGGCTGACGGGATATTTCGCCTCCCCAAATTTACCTAACCAGCCCAAATTTACCATCGGCCCACTGGCCAAATGCCCGGAATGCCTAATGGCCAGTCTAGGACTGATGGCAATTCAACAATTCAATTGTGAATTGAATCAGAATCAGAATCAGAAAACTTTATTTATCCCGAAGGAAATTGTGGTGACTGCCGCAATGCACAGACACAGAGAGACACAAGACAACAGAATAATGTAAAAAAATGAAGAATTAGATAAAGCACTATTCTAGAATAACTAAATAAAGTATAATACAAGTCTAAATAAAGTCTAAAAGTAAAAATCCAGAAAAATAAAATTTAAATGAAATGCCTTAATTGTACCCCTTAAAACAACTTATTTTGACCCAAACAGGAAATTATCTGAAAAAGTGCACAGATTAAGGGGTAAAAATACAAAAAAATTGCACTTTGCACCTTAAAAAATAGAACCTCCCAAATGTATGCCTTAAATTTAAGATTACGGGGCCATGCCTTAAATCTAATTCTAGGGTGAAATTAAGGGGTCTTAATTCAAATGGGGTTTGGTGAATGTTTAGGGGTACATTAAGGTAGGGTTAAGCACATTTTGAGTACATTATTTTTTGTAATGATTAGCATTGTGCATTATGCAAAGTCAAAACTTGCCTGTCCTATATAGGGCTTAGTCTCCTGGGAGAGTGCGGGCATGTGCTTCCTCTGAGACACGTGCAGCCAGACACTACATCTTTTCCAGCTGCCACTTATGCAATCATTAGAAAGCTGGACACAAGACGAGAGTGCTAACTGTCTTTGAGGTAGCACACCCCTGTGATTGGCTAGCGTATCATTGAGTGACAGAGAAACCATCATCTTACCAGACAACAGAGTCGTTCACTTAGACTCCAGACCACAGATGGTTATAGCATTGCTGGGACCCAAACTAGTCCCACTTGAGCGAACATAAGGAAAAAATCTAGCACCTATATTTAGGTGGAGAAGACAATTATGTTTACTACTCTTGTTTAATTGGGTCGTTTTTCTGATTTATATGTAGAACTGCGGGAAGCCTTTAAAGAATTTGATAGAAACAAAGGCTACATCAACTGCAGAGACCTGGGAGAGTGCATGAGGACGATGGGATACATGCCTACAGAGATGGAGCTCATCGAGCTGAGTCAGACAATCAGTGAGTGATGTCACCAACAAATCACATGGCATTATCAGAAAGTGGTTCCTTCTCTTGGTCCTGGAGTACCAATAGCAAAAATACTTTAGGTTTTTCCTCATCCAGCAACGCAGCAGGCTTACAAGCCATTGTTGTATTGATGTAGGAGTGTTAAAACAAAGGAACAGCGTACCAGCATCAAGGTTGAGAACCACTGCTATTGAGAGACTATGTACAGTGGGATAATAAGAAAATGCTGTTTTACTTGTGTGTGTGTGTGTGTGTGTGTGTGTGTGTGTGCGTGCGTGTGTGTGTGTGCTTTGTAGCTGGGGGTAAAATCGACTTTGAAGATTTTGTGGAGCTGATGGGGCCTAAGATGCTGGCAGAAACCGCAGACATGATCGGTGTGAAAGAGTTAAGAGATGCCTTCAGAGAGGTATATTTCACCCACATTCACCCTCACCACTCTCAAAAATAAAGAAGCCACAATTGGAAAAAATGTTCTTTTGGGAATTAAAAAGAGTTTATCTATGGCATGGCACAAACTTTTTTTTCCCATAAATGAGATACATGAGAGGGGAAAACCTTTTATAGGACCTTAAGGGTTAAGGTTTCTAAGAAATCTGTAAATTGTTAAATAACATTTCAATCATTTAAAGGTTCTTTTGTAGGTTAAACGTTCTTCACACTCCCATATCACAGCAACAAATATGGTTCTTTGGGGAACTAAAATGCTCTTTCTACTTAAAAAGCCTCCTGTCAGTGATAATGACAACCATTAGTTCTCTAAAATACACAATTGTGTTTCGACACACCATTGCAGTTGACATTTCCCATTCAGAAATATGTATTTTCTCTTTTTGTAAGAGCATAGTCCCACATCCTCAGTCGAATTGATATTATGAAAGCATCTCCAAGTCTACATTTACTTATGATGCACTTGCCTGTGTTGCACTGACATGCAGTTTGACGCGAATGGTGATGGGCAGATCAGCATAACTGAGCTAAGGGAAGCCATGAAGAAACTGATGGGTGAACAGTTGAACCCCAGAGAAATCGATGAGGTCATCCAGGATGTGGACCTCAATGGCGATGGCCAGGTGGACTTTGAAGGTCTGAAGAATTTAAACAGGATAATTCTCTGTCAGTAATTAAGTTCAGTTTGCCAGTTCTGTCTATTTCATTCAGAGTACAAATTATACAGTACCCAGGTGATGCAGGGTTCAAAATGAGGGTCTACCTGTGGTGTAGTGAGACCTTCAAAGGGTTTCCTAGCATTCTGGTTATATGCAATTCCATTCTATAATTGAAATGGCTACTGTAAATGTAAAAGATGTAAATATAAATGTAAAAGTTTGATCAATTTAACTTCAACTTTATTAAAAAATTATTATTGTCTCCCACTTAGGTGGCCCACTGTAGGCATGTTGGAAATTCTAAGAAATAAAGGCATATTTTGTTGTTTAATATGAAATGAATAAGCATATACAATTTCTAAATATTCGAATCTATGGTAAGATGAGGTGAGATAATCTATCCCTTCATTAAATTAAAATTATTAAGTGGGGTTAAAATCTTAATCGGTATTAGGAGCATCAGACGTTCCTAACATCCTGAACTTTACAAACCTGACTTAACAGTTTTCATAGTATGGTTTCACTCATAACATTATTTAGCTGAGTGAGTTTTATGAATGGTGTGTGAATGATCCAGAACTATGACCAAGCAATTTTCATTCAACACTAATTATTGTTTCTGTGTCTTTCCCCTTCAGAGTTTGTGAGGATGATGTCGCGTTGACACTGAAGACGGTCTATACTGAAGAATGTTGTATATAACTGGACACGAATGTAGAATTTGGTCATATTTTTGTAAGGCAGTGAACAATGAATCATATTTATACGCTTTTATTTTTCAATTTAGCTGCTCTTCATGGGAAATAAAATAATAAAGTATTTTGGTTACTGTGGTTTACACATTAATTTCTGCACCAACACTGAAGGAAATATGATTGTTCATATAAAAAAAAGACTTTTTGATAAGAAGTTTGATTCAAGCATTTAAAATAAATCTTTAAAGATAAAATAAGTTATGCATATACAAAGCAGTGTTAAGAGGCTGGTTTCAAAATGTTCAATCCATGGTGAAAAATCTTTTTGGCCTCAGCCACAGAGAATTAATGGAATATTTATTCCAAGCTATTAACACATGTCCAAAATACAGTCACACCTTCAGCATGTGTATAATCTCCATCATCAATAAGACGCACTTGATAAGCCACACAGGGTCCCAAGGTCACCACACTCATTGCCAAGCACTGATTAGACATAAAATCCTGCAGCACCATCCAGTACCTTCAGGGTGAGTTGAAGTGGTAATTGTGATCCAGAACTAATTATCCAGCATCAGCCTCTGACCTCACTAATGCTTTTATGACCGAATGCAATGAAATCCTCACAGCAAATTTAAAAAGCCTTCCCAGAAAATCACAGCCGGCAGCAAAATGTTCGTACAAACCTTTAAGCCTGCAGTGCTGGAAAGAGTGAATGCAAGCTATTGTTGGCACTAATGTCATACACTCATGCACTGTATCAGGGGTTTTCAATTAAAAATCACTTAGGTCCAGTTATTACATTTTCGTCCAGTTCCGAACTGAAGTCTTACAGCCTTCCCCATTTTAATATGGTTTCCACAATATATATTGCTAATTTCCAATGCAGTAAATGAACTAAGTCCACAATATAAGGGGCTTTTAGACCGTGCCTGCACATGATTTTATACGGCGAGTGAAATTGAAATACGTTCAGCCAGCACCTTCAAAACACACACACACACACACACACACACACACACACACACACACACACACACACACACACACACACACACACACAAAGCGTGTATGGAGATGTAATGTAGATCAGCAACAACAAGTATTATTATTATCATTAAAATGTGATGTAGCAGAAAATCTACGTTGCATTCTTTTTGTGAAGTGATTTTTACCAACTTAGTTGAGATCAAAATGAGATTACAAACAGTGGGGAGGAAGGTCTGTTATGAATGCAAAAGATAGTCTTCATATCCAGACCTTTATATGAGTAAGTAAGTAAATCAGTAAGTATAGAAAATGTTTTACACAGCATTCAGTATAATCTGTCTATTCAGCTGCAGGAAATATAACATTCTAAAATACACAATATTCAAATATAAGCTTTAAACTTGTGGACATACTCTTAAAGTTTCTGTGTCTGTGGAGGACACATCTCTTATTAGGTCTGCCCCCGACTAAAGACATTCCTAGTCCACTAACACTCAATTTACCGATTGGTCAAATAATCGTTCATTTATGATTTTAATATAATAACTTGCATATATACAAGGAAAGGTACAGACCAATGGTGTTTTTCCACTGACGAACAGCGCTAGGAATCTTGAGGAATAGCTTTTATTTTAACTGGGATTTTTGTGTCACTTTTAGGGAAATGCTAAGAAAACGTCATGATTTTCTTAGAATTTGGCCGCTAGGAGCCACTTTTTGCACAAAGATTCTTTAGGGATATGGACCCAGGGCCCAGTTAAAATAAAAGCTATTCCTCAAGATTCCTAGCGCTTAAAAGGGCTCCTAAGGCGAGATCTGCTAAGAGCAGGGAAGAGGACTTTTAGTGGCTTAGGAGTTCCCCTAAGCAGCTGCACAAAATGGCCAACAGAGGAGGCAGGAGAGATGTCCTTCAAACACTGGATGACAGGGAATTATTGAGACGCTACAGATTGGATCGTGCAGGAATCATGTTTGTGGTGGATCTCCTTAGAGATGCAATTACATCACCAACTCGACGCCACAACGCTATTACACTGGAGAAGAAAGTAATCACAGATATTGATAAAAGCTGAGCCGTGTTACCCTCTGATACAGTTTAGGACATGCAATATCACACACTAGTGTCAATCACATCTACATCACCTGAGGACACACCAGTTCATGGCAGGATGGGGGAGTGGTAGATGATGGAGCCATGTTTGGGGTGGTCCATTCATGGGGATAAACTGGGAGCAGAAGGGCGCTGTAGTAATACAATTTTTAGAAATTGTTTCAAATATGCTGATTGTATGTTCTGACACAGCCGCACATGAAATCCACATGAAGTCATCATGTTTATCATGTAAGATAAACATGATGACACCAGACAAATGATCCTCTAAAGCAAAGTTTGTAGCAAGAGGTTTCAGCCAATTCCTGTTCTTGTATTTTAATTCAAATGAACTAGATTACTGAGATGTTTATTTTTTGTGTGTAATTCTGCTCGGACACGCTTTGTTTGAAACCCACCAAACTTCATATGGCACCTGAGGCCAACTCCCCCAACACACACATGCAGTCGGTGATGACCTGCACTCGTCTTTTTCTTGTCTATCGCTCATCCCTTTTCCCCCATTCACTTGAATTCATTTTTCACCCCATTGAAATGAATGCTGTTTCATGTGATGAGACTACGAAGCCACATACAGTGACCGAACCTTATGAAACTTCACATGAGACCTCAGGCCGCACTGCCAATTACACATATGTGTTAACTGAACAATATGGACAAAACTCTTGGGACACCGCTTCCTTAGAAATCTATTGGAAACACACACAATCTCACTAACTACACTCACTCTTTCACTCACATACACACACACACACGGGCTTGGGCTGAACAATATGGACAAAAGTATTGGGACAACTTGCCCCACTGAAATGAATGCAGTTTCAGGTGATGAGACTTAGCAGACACATACAGGGACTGAACCTTATGAAACTTCACGTGAGGCATGAGGCCACACCCCCAATGACATACATGTTCAACCTCATCAATATGGACAAAACTCTTGGGA
>JBBKCR010000031.1:10610744-10627742 GCA_037577295.1 Ladigesia roloffi | reverse complement strand
CACACACACACACACACACACACACACACACACACACACACACACACACACACACACACACACAAACACACAAACACCCACACACACACACACACACAAACACCCACACACCTGACCTAAGTTTGGGTGGGTTTTAGGTGACGGTGTTTGAGCAGGAGCATTTCCAAGGCAAGTGTCAGGAGTTCACCTCCGAGTGCTGCAACATCCAGCAGTGTGGCTTCGACAACATCCGCTCCATCCGCGTGGAGAGTGGCGCGTGAGTGTAACATGTGTGTGTGTGTGTTAGCATATCTGTGTCTGTGCTCAATATATTATTACTTAACCTAACCTGGCTAGGCTTACTGGGGGATATGGCAATATTAGGGGCAGCTGGTGGCCTAGAGGTGGGGGTTTCCCCTGCAATCGCATGGTCATGGGTTCGAATCCCAGGACTGTCTGTGGTACCAATGAGCTACCTTTGAGCAAGCAATGAATAACAACACACAATAGACTTAACTGTTGTTACTTGATAGAGAACACACAACAAATATTTTAAAAGCCCTGATTACTATTTTTAGAATAAAAAGGGATTATCATTTTGTATTTGGATATAAACCTTGTTCCTGTTCTCCCCAGATGGGTGGGTTATGAGCACAATGACTTCGAGGGGCAGCAGTTTGTTCTGGAGAGAGGAGAGTACCCCCACTGGGATTCCTACTGTGGAAACCTGGCCTACCATGTGGAGAGATTCATGTCCTTCAGGCCCATCTACTGTGCTGTGAGTTTTTCTGCACACACATACATGATACATAACTGTATATTATGAGTCTTCCCAGAACTAGATTACACCCAAGATTAGCCTAAAATTAACTTTCAATGGTAATTATCCATTGAAAGGTGTTAATTATTATAATGAATAATAATATACAGCACTGTACAAAAGTCTTACATGCCGACTAAATGACATTTATAAAGTAGGTGCAAATATACTAAACAAACCAAAATATAATGCTAATAACACTAAACAGTCTATAGTGATTTTATGTTCAGTATATCAGTGTGTTCTTGTGGTAGTCCAGTATTGCTTGTTTAATCAGAAACCTGCTTTGACTCGATCAGTCTTTCATTAAATTAAATCAGGATCGGCTGATGGAGCTTCACAAATCCGAACAACAGCTGAAGGAACCGAGGAGAAATCTGTGTTCAGCTCACAACATCAACTACTTCTACAAACAAATCTTTTTACTACTTTCTTGTTTGTTTTTTACTTATTCTAATGCTCACTTTACTAGCAGAAAGACGCTTTATCACACACTGAGATACATTGGTTGAATAATTTGCATAGGTGCCTAAGACTTTTGCACAGAACTGTATGGAGAACTTAAATCTCACATTAAAAAGAGATTTTGAGTTCCTAAAGAATTGTTACACCTCTAACTCTTGATTACATGTGTGTGGGTGTGTGTGTGGGTGTGTGTGTGTGTGTGTGTGAAAAGTGTGATCTTCTGTAACTGTGTCTGTGTCTCCTCAGGCTCACCAGAGCAGTCGTATGATGATTTTCGAGAGGGAGAACTTCCTGGGCCGCAATGCAGAGCTGTGTGACGACTACCCCTCTCTGCAGGCCATGGGCTGGTGCAACATGGAAGTGGGCTCCATGCACATCCAGTGTGGCGCGTGAGTTTCCTCTTGCACGTACACACACACACACACACACACAAACACACTATTATCAATATGGCAGAAATCAATAGCTGCATATTTAATGACATTTGCACAATCATGATCACAATATTCAGTGTAGCTAGGGCTTGCAAACTAGTTGCAAAAAAAATCTAAACAACATTTATCAGTTAGACGGATAATTTAAGCCCAGCGTTGAGGATTGTCCAGTTGAAAGGCTCATCAGCTCTTGTTAATGGCTTGTTAATTATGACGTTTGAGCTTAAGTTAACTGAGAAAACCTGCTTTGCGAAATACACAGCACCATATTTGTGCCACATTAAAAAAAATATTGCCTAATAAGAAACGGGAGGAGAAATTGTATAATTATATAGCAATAAAGCAATACAAAAAAAAAGCACAATGAGCTATTAGTTATTATGCAGTTTCTTAGACTGCATGATTTGGTGTACACCATTTACTGGTCTTTTAATATGATGTACATTAAATACATGCAGTTCAATTTTCACTATCATTATTATTTTACCCATCACTATTGGTTCTCACTCTATTGCTCTCTGTATCTGTGTGCAACACTGTGTTTGTGTGTAGTTTTGTGTGTTATGAGTTCCCAGGCTACAGGGGCAGGCAGTACATCATGGAGTGTGAAAGGCACAGCGGAGACTATCAGCACTGGAGATATTGGGGCTCCCACAGTCAGACTCCTCAGATCCAGTCCATCCGTAGGATCCAGCACTAACAGGGCAGCCTCTACAAGAGACACACCACTGACCGCCCAGCCGCCCGGCACACACACATCACACACACTCACACACATTCTGTTTTTCCTCACCAGTGTCTTTTTATTGCCAGTACCACACCACCACACACAACCACACGCCGTACAGCCAGTCTGTCCCACACACGGGTGTCAAACGCAGTTTCTTGTCAGGTGCTAGGTTACACCCCCTGAGGCGCTCCATCCAACCAGTACGCATACGATTTACGACAGCCACGTCAAGACTGGTCAAGAGCAACTCAGGTGTGATGTGTAGGAGGGGGGATGAATTATCATGAAGCAATAAATGCATAATAAACGCATGTTCACTTCAGTAAGTGTCAAATTATTGTGTCTATAAACCCATTATATTCTATTACATATTTCAGACCTCGGGGGTAGTTCACAAAGCAGGATTTCTCTTAGCCATGTAAGCCCAAAATGTCCAATATGAATGTCCAAAAGCTCTTTCGCTATTGGTCAGACTCAAATTTGGGCTTACAAAATGGCTAAAGTGAAAATCCTACATTGTGAAATACATCCTCAGGTGTAGGTCTAGGTTTCAACACAGATTGTTGCAATAAACTTGTTTTTTTGTCAAGTACACCTACTTTGGGTCTCAAAACCGTGCTGTTGCAAGCAAAAAACTTTAATGATTCATTTATTAATGTGTTTAAGTGTTTAATGCAATAACATCATGTTGCTGTATTAGTGGTATATTAAAACACCCAAAATAATTATGGTGTATCATTCTATGCCTCACAGTAGTAGACGGGAGGTCATTTTTATATTTTGTAGCAAATTTCTGTGTATTATTATAGAAGAATCCTTTAAATTAATTGATTTTAAAATATTTAAAAGATATTTTATTTTCCTTTAATGTAAAATTCCAGAATTTTTCAGCATCCCTGCAACATTCAAACCCTGAGACCAAAGTCGTTTAAGGTGGTTTGATGTGATGTTTTTCTCTCCACAGACTGAAATCTACAATTAAAATATAGCCATTTTATTTACTATTCAAAATGACCAGTCAACATAAACATTTAATAAAAGTAAAAAAAGTAAAAACTAATTTGCTTGATTTTTAAAACTATC
Source organism: Ladigesia roloffi (assembly GCA_037577295.1). NCBI lineage: Eukaryota > Metazoa > Chordata > Actinopteri > Characiformes > Alestidae > Ladigesia > Ladigesia roloffi. The sequence goes on along the minus strand of JBBKCR010000031.1, from coordinate 10,624,231 downwards.
ATTAAACAATCAAATTATACATTTTAAATATTTTGTAAAAGCTTTTTGCAACATGTTTTTCTAAAATGAAGAAATTTACTTATTTAATTATGTAGAAATGAATAATCAGTGGAAATCCACTTATAATGTAAAGATATACAGTAATGTAATCCACTTATAATTACAGATATAAATATGACTAATATAACTGAGACATAAAATAGAAAACATAAAAGAGAAAAAGGGTTATGTAATAGTAATAGGAATTGTACCATTCTTGCTTTCTCACAAGCCAAAAAGTTATTGGACACGTCAGTTGAGGACTGATGTCATCTTACTTTTCTTATCTAACAGGTCAGTAATATTATATACATTTGTCTTGGCATGACTACACTGCATATTTGTACCACCCACATTTACAAATGAACACAAACACAATGGATTTACAAAACAACTGTTTAATCTTAAACATAAAAAATCTTAAATATTGAGTAAACTACAGAACAAACATGGCTTAGAATTAAAGTCACATCAACAGCAGTGCAACAGACACAGAACATTCTGCTCAAAGCAAGTTAATAAACAAACTAATCTAAACTCTCTTCTCCTTCTCTCACAATTTCCTAAATTGAAAGGAATCTTTCACATTGTCCATGCTAGTCATGCTACAACACTAACAGCAAACAAGGTAGAATAACAACACTAGATCAGCGTCTCCAACTTTAGACGAACCTTAAATCACCACACTGCCAAAGACATAATGCAAAGTGCAGCTCCTGTGCGACACTGACATTGAACATTTGGGCCTAATCCTGTCTGCATCTCCAGGAACTCCAATGATAGGTAGAGGAATATAGGTACAGGTATGACCCCGCTCTGGTTTTTTGAACATACTAAAAAGAGTGGAGGTCAAAAACCATTGCATTTTAATCAGGGTTCTAAAATTGAACGATTCTGGATTACTTTTATTGGTCTACTCCTATCAAATTTGCACAAAATCTAAAGGGACTTTTTTGCAAACAAATTTGAAAGATATAAAAAAAAGTTTGTTTTGAAACAGCGGTATGTAAATATATACCGTATGAATGAACAAAATTTACCGTAGCAGCATAGAAGGAGTTAGCAAGAGGCTAATCTGAGTTAACATCAAGAACGTCTACATCTTCATCTGTGTCCTCCTCCTCTTCCTCCATCAAGAGGACAGGCGGCATGTTGATAGGCTCAGAGGCAGAGCTGGACACCTCCAGTACATCCACATCCTCGTCCTCCCATAAAGAGGGGAGGAGTTCTTGGCGGGGGTGTAAATGTGAGAGAAATTTAGGTTGGTCAAGTACTGTGATTGGAAACCTCTCACCTGAGTCAGTCATATTTTTCATTGCGTCTTTATCTTTATCCTGAAGACCGAGTGGTGTATACAGAACGCCATTGTTCGAGACTGGATCACTCAAACATAATCCAAAAGTGGTTTGGTGTGATTCTGCTGTGTTGAGCACAAGCTCATTGTTATTGCATTCTTCTTCTTCTCTGTTTTTAGTTGATCTGATGGAACCTGCAAAACAAAAAACACATGCAAATCACAACTCACAGTATCACCATTTAAAATGTGTCTTATTTGTTTGAAAGAAGGTTCACTCAAGTCCTTTATGTGTGTATACAAGGAGGCACAAATAACGTACTCACACACATACATACATACATTCATATTCATATATATATATATATATATATAAAGTGGAATTATTAAAATATTTATACATAAAATGTTTTTTATAACATTTGGTTTGCAAACACTGAACAAATAAGGAGCTTTTTTAACAGCAGTGTCGCTTTAATGTAGTTACAGAGCTGAAATTAAAACACTTCTTGTAAATTCCAACTTAAACATGTATGTATTCAAATCAAATATTAAACCAAAGCGTTCCCCACAAATAATTACACTGTTTTTCCACTCGTCATGGCCCAGTTGTGCTGGTGCTGTGTCCACTGAAGACCCTCTGGTCCCGTTCAAGATAAAGTCTGGTCTGATCAGACATTTACCCACAAACTGTTTCCAGTTAAGATCACTAATGACTGGTTGATTTTACTTTTCTAAAACGTGAAAACCCCACATTTTTTTGGTTTCGTACAACATTTGTGTGGGTTTACAATATAATTACAGTCATAATTCCTTTTTGACATTATATTCCAGGAATAAAAATTAGTGGTAAGCTGTCAAACTATCCCAGCATACTTTGCGCTATACACGCTGGGACTAGCTTCAGCTGCCCGCCATCAACCCTGGTTACGAATAAACAGGATGGGTGGCTGATGAAGATTTTCGTATCTCTTTATCTTTTTTAATGCCAGTGATTTACTGCACTATGCAAACACCTTGAGCCATCCCTCCTTTCTCCATATTTGCTTCCAGAGAACCAGAGACTTTCTTTTATTTTTTATTGCCTTGAGGAATGCACTTCTTAACTGTCCCTCATATTATGAAATGAGTATCAATACTTTTGCACAGTACTGTAGGAAAAAGACCTCTGCTCTGTTCATGGAAAAGATTATTTATAATGGTCCAGAATAACAGCTGTCTCACCACATGGATGTGCGAACTCTTGAAATGGGAGAGATCAAGTGAGAAACCGTGATCTCAGGGTGAGAGGTGTTAGTCTGACGTCTTACCTGCATTGGGAAGCAGACCCTCCTGGGATGGTGAGCTGCATTTGTTGCTGTTTATCTGTTCCAGTCTAGCTGCCAGGCTTTGATTCTTTTCCTGATTGCATCTTGCTTCTCTTGTTCCACCTGCTTCCTCCAGTGCCTCTGTTTGTGGAAAGACTTTCCTTTTTCCACCTTCTGCTTCCACTGCGCATCCCTCTGGTTTCACTGCTCTGATGTTTCTCAAATGTGAAGATCCACACTCTCCTTCAGATCCAGGTCTACCTTTCTGAACTGTCATGTTTGCACTCTTCTCGCCTTTCAGACGCTTTCTTTGTTTCTCTAAGAGCACTCTCATCTTCTCAAATGCTGAGGAGGCAATCTCAATACAGGTTCCGCCGCTCGTTTTCTTTACAGGGGTTTGGCTCGTCCAGGAATTTGGAGCGATGAGATCATATCCATCATATCCTTCTCCACAAGCATTCACTCTGGGCCTTTTCTCATCTGTGCTGGTCTTAAGGTGCTTTTTTATGGTGAGGGATCGTGCCGTCGTGTTGTCCATGCCTTTGGTTGCCCGTGTCCGGGTGATTTTGTTTTGGCCTCCTTTGCAGTCACGCACTGCATTTTCAACTCTGAAGCGCCGGACAGGTTTTCTCCGTCTGCTGACGCGTCTGACTGGCATTTCCTTACCTGTAAGTACTGCCTTTTTTTCTATACGCTTCTTTTTTGAACATGGAGTTTGGAAGCTAGGTAAAATGGTTCCAAGTTTTCTCTTCTTACTTCTGGTCATCTGTTGAGTTGTAAGCTCCTTCTCAACATCCTCACACTTCTCCTTGGACGTTTTGCGTGAGGGTGCACTCAGGCATCCCAGCTGATTTTGGGATAATGATGTGTTTGAAGGAGAAGCCTTGATTGCCTGAGGTTGCGTGTTGGGTGTTAATTTGGTTGAGGCTCGTGTGCAGTAAGGTGAAACCTTTGCTTTTAGTGAGTGTGGATTTAATGTCTGTAGCTCTGTGTATATATTGGTCCCTGAATCCATGCTGGAGGCTTTATTCAGCTGAGCTCCACCACTCCTGATGTGATTAAGTGTTTGATTATCTGAAGGCTGCTCCTCCAAATTAGAATCACGCACATGCTGCTCAAACATGTTCAGAAAGTGATCAAGTATATCACACACCTCTCCTTCTGGTTGCTGCTGAGAACCATCTGAGGACTTCATTGAGGAATCTATGCTGGGATACAGACTGTGTGGAACGGATGGAATGTTGGGAGCTTCTGTGATCACAAATCCATGCTGGTTGGTCTGAGCTTCTATATTAACAATAGGTTGAAAATTGAGTCCTGCTATGATGTCATCCAGAAATATTTCTGTGGGTTGGGTTGACTCCTGAGTAGCTGGTGGAAGGGACAGGATGGGTAACAACGATGGGGAGCAGGGAGGAAGTGGCAAAGTGCAAGCATGAGGAGGATCCTGCAGGCTGCTCATGCACGGAGCAGCAGCCTGAAAGAAAATCGAGGTTAGTTCAATTAAAGGGGCTGATTGGTTTGACAGCAACAATGCAAAAATAATGAAAGGAGTCTGGTTGCAGTAACAAGTATGTTACTGCAACTAAGGAGGGACAAAGTCACTATTATTACCTTTAAATTCAGAAGAAACACTGGCTGAACAGGTGTCAACAAACTTTTTTCAAAATGTCAAAAGTTCAAAATCAGTGGCGCTAAAAGGTTCTAGACATTTTTACTGCTTTCCCTGGCAGAGGCTTTTATCCAAAGAAACTTATAATACTAGGCAACACTCAAGCTTTAGGATGGTTTCAGGCTTTTTAAATTGATGTATGAACTGAAACTGGTGTTTTAGATCAGGGATAACTCTAAAGCATACTGAACAGGGAGCTGCTAGGACCAGGGTTGAGAACCATTGTTCTATGTTTGGATTTTACGTGTCAAAACGTGAGGGAATCATTTGTACATTTTCATTGCTTCCTGTTATCCCTTTGAATTACCATACTGACCAACACAAGCAACTCTGTTTTGACTGTCTACACTATACTGTGCCTTGTTTCGAGTCCTATATAATAACCATGTTAACATGCACACTGATATGGACTATACAGCGAGCTTGTGATGTGTTGACACACCTACCAGTTTCTCCCTGCCAGCAAGCCTGCCTCCCCTTCCTCTCTCCTCTCCCACCTCCAGCAATGCCGTTCTGCCTTTTCGTCTTCTAGCCATATTAACTGGTTTTCCTCTTGTTGTCCCGTTGTCCAGCTTCCTGCCAACTCTACCCCCACCTTGCCCCCTCCCTGCCAGCATTGGCGCCCATCCCCACCTTTCATCATAGCTCGGCTCCCGTCCTCCTCGCCCTCTTCCTCTCCCTCTTCCTCTCCCTCTCCCTCTTCCTCTGACTGTTCCCTCAACTCTGGACCTGACTCTGGCTCTTCTCACCACTCCCTCTCCTCTAACCCTGCCACTCCCCCTCGGACGGCCCCGCCCCCTCCTCTTCGTGCCCTGAGAGTGGGTGTCTAGGAAGTAGTTGATAAACCCAGGAATGTTGCCCTCAAACTGCTCAAGTCCCTTCACAGTGCCATCCACACCCCCTCCCGTTGAAAGCGTGTGACCGAGTTCCATGTAAGTGCTGCTGGAAGGTGAAGGGTGGACAGTGACAGAGTTAGGGGTTTGGAGAAATGAAGGTTCTCCGGGACACATGCAGAATTGGTATACACATGCAGACTCACTCACTACGTGACTCACTCCGGTCTGAAGGGGCAAGGCCAGCACATCACAACTGGCTGAGGTCTGCCCTGGAGGTACTAGTCCCCCCTGAAAGTTTGCACTGGTGTCTGTACCTTGTTCTTGACTCATCGCATATCCATTCAAATGCGTGTACTGCAGAGGATCTGAGCAAATTTGATCTGTCTGGGTCTCTCTCTCATCTCTCACTCTCTCAAACACCGTCTGTGTACTGCTCTCTTTGATTTTGCGCTCATATGTTCCACTCACATTGTGGTGCCACTCCACAATTTGTTCAGTATCTGCACCTCCTTTTCGTCTCCCATCTTTGCCACAGAGACTCTGTTCACTCTGCTGGGGAAACTTGATGCCCAGTGACTCTGCTGCTGACAGGACGTCCCCTGTGCTCCCATCTAACTGACCTGAGTACAGAAGGCTGACCAGGCTGATGAGAGTGCATGCCTCCACACACTGGAGCTCAATTAGACGCCTCTGTCCAGGCAGTGGTGCTGGTGCGGAGGACAGAGCCCCACAAAGCCTGGGGCTGAAGGCAGACAGTACACAACCGTGCACTGGAACAGACACACCTGGAGCATCAAAATCAGGTGTTACTAATTGTTTTGAATGAAAATCTGGTGCCATAAAAATTAAATGAACTAATATTTGTTCTCTGGGGCAGCTGGTGGCCTGGTGGTTAAGGAGTTGCCCTTGTGATCAGATGGTTGTGGTGTCATTAGTTAGTGTCATTACTAATGTCCAATTGAACAAGGTATCACCACCACACACTGCTCCCAAGGTGCACCTCTCTGGTGGCATGAATGGGTTAAATGAAGAGAAGAAGATGCCACTATGTGCTGTGTTGTGTTCATGGGTTATATAAGGGGCCACTCCACAATTAAATAAAACACTTGTTTAACACAAACATGAATGTTTCAAATATTGAGTGTTTAGTCAAGAGTCCACAAATGTAACTGATTGTCGACTGATCTGCATTCATTGTTATTAATAGGTATCTACAAATAAATATCTAATACCTGTTTAATTTTTCATCTAATAAAACAGAAATAAACATTTTTATGTAATAGATTTATGAGCCTATGTAAAGTATACAGTGATATGCTGGTTAAATTATTATATTCTTTCTGTTCGCATAAGAGATACATCTCCAAATATTCTTGTGTGTGTGTGTGTTTGTAGTTTAAACATGAAGAAAAAGCTAGTCTGCAGTTAGCATAAATTACTTGAGTCCAGTCTCCATCAACTCAGTCCAATCCCTCTGACAGGTTAGAAGCTGAACTTCATAGTCAGTGTTTGTCTTATCTGCCTCACCTTGACTCTGCAGGACTGTGTCACAGAACTCTGCCCTTCTCTGCTGCCTCTGGAGCTCCTTCAGGAGCAGAGCCTCGAACTGCAGCATTTCTGACACAAACACACACACGGATTAATAAAGACCGTGTAGGATCTTCAGAAATTCAGTTACACTCTGCCTGTGGTACAGAACTCAGTCTGAGAAGACGGGACCTTGGGAATTCACTTCAAATCTCTCCGAGATCAATGAAGATTGGACTTGCTAATGGAGCTAGTTAGCTAACTAATGAGGACAGAAGTCTGGGGTAGTTGATTAAATGTAAAAGATCAATTAATTAATTAATTTGTTAATTCAAGATTAAAATCACTACTCTCACCTCTGATATTTTCTTTAACATCCGCAAACAGAGACTGTCCACGGGACCTTTAGTCCACAAACGACAAACTTTCCTCGGGACACACCACGCTTGGACATCACTGCACCTGCAGTACCCTCCCACTGCATACACACAAACCACACAAACACATGAAATTACGTACACATACATACACAAAGATATATATACAATTACATACACACACATACATATACAGCGGCATACACAGACTCTCATTCTCTCACAGATACATAAACATGCACACGCACACTCACTCACTCACTTACAACATACACACAGGATCAATGCCAAATGAACAATTTTATTTGAACTGTAATTCAAACTTTCACATCCAACAAATCTATAAACAATACAAAAAAAGGAAAAAACAAGGAATTTAAGTCAACAAATCAATCAACCACCATGAATGAATGAATGAAATGAATTAATTCATTAATTCATTCATTTTTATTCATGTATTTATTTTGTTGAAACATGGTCACCGTGAAGAGTTATATATGACTGAAATATTTCAAAAAATTGTGGCCAGCAAATGTTTGTGTATCTTTTTAATACACAGTATTGTTATTGTTACTATCATAGCTTGATAAGAAAAGCTACGGTGAGACGGTGGGAAATTTGCATCGTAAGGAGTGCAAGAGGAGAAAGTAGAAGCAGCTAATTAAAAAATAACCAAAAAATAAGAATGCTGTATAGCATAAGAGTATAATATTAAAGTTAATAGAAATATTATGTTTAGAGTGTTATATATCATATTATTATACATCGCATGTGTGCTTAATTGATCTGTCTGCATGTACCTACACAGTTGATAAAAAATATATGTATGAACACAATAATGCACCAGAAAAGGTTACACTATAGCACAAGAAAACTGCACATGAGAGAAAATTGTTTGACGACGACACTTTGACTGAATCCTGGAAGAAAGAAATAAAACACTTGGTGTCCCAATACTTTTGTTCACGTTCAGTATTTTGAACCCCTTTCCAGTAGGTGACAGTAAGGCTCCTCTGAGCTGACGGTAGCACTGGGAGAAAGAAGCTGCAAGGTCAGCTGATCAGCCTGCACTGGACTCGGGAGAAATCTTTACTGACCATCTATAAAAGCCCAGAGGTACTTTACATTTTTGATATTCATTATACGTAAAGTATTTTCATAAAATGATATTTTCCTCCGGTGTGTGGTTCCAACGGCTCATTGCTGTAGTCTAGCTAGCTTTAGCCTGTGTTAGCAAATTTGCTTCTTTCTGGATGTTTCCATGATCACCAACCACTGCGGTTTATTGGTTTCTATGCCCAAATGAATGAATTAACTAGTTAGTCTGGTTTGCTTATATTAGACGTAGAATATATGACAGATAGCTAAATATAATTTATATTCACAAACTGGTCAAGAAAAGTATAAGAAAAGTGGTTAGCCAGTGGTACTGCTGGTCATGCTAACTAGCTGCTGGTCATGCTAACTAGCTCCATAAAGTAAATTAACACAATTCTTTAGATACATACATAGTTTATTTTTGATACATTTCGATGTATTAACGCTGATTTCGTAATAGTACCTAACATTTGACAGTGACACGGACGAGCTTATAGCTTAGTAAACATTTGCTTACACGAGGTGTCGTATTGTTTCCCTGGCTAGTGTAATAAAATATGAGTTGTTTTCTCTATTTACCTTTTAAATAATTTCCGTTTCCACTTTTCGTACCATAAATCTCGTGGTGTAATAATCCATTCTACTGAGAAGCCAAAAAACTCAAAATTTCAAAGCCTGGCCTGTTTTGTGATGTAAGTAACATCAGTAAGTCATCAGAATCAGAAAATGTTATTGATCCTGGAGGAAACTGCTTATGAGACTAGAGCTATTTGAAATATAAGTCTAAAAAGGTCCAGTAAAATTAAAGACAAAAACACGAAATGTACTAGAATATATACACAAATGTTACATTTAAATTCTGTAGATAAGTAACATAATTAAGTGAATTATTTATGAAACAGATGGTGGTTAGGAGTACATCACTGCCCATGGTACTAGTTGGTGGACTGGTAGTTAGGTAGTTGCCCTTGTTATCAGAAGGTTGTGGGTTTAAATCTCAGGACTGCAAGTGGTACCACTAAAGTACCATTGAAGAAGGTAGGCCCTCACATGCTGTTCACTAGGTGCTGGGTTCCTGGTTGCCTGCTGCTTTACTTGGTGAATGGTTTAAATGCAGAGAGCAAATTTGTGCTGTTCACACTGTGTGCTGTGGTGTGTTCACTACATGGACACTTCATACTTTTTAGTAGAGAGCAGTAGTATCTAAGTAATAATGAAGTTATATCACTGATCTCTACTAAATGCAATAATGGAAGTGTTGTCGTTTTACATTCATTCATCCAATACAGTTCCTGCACTAACCTGATTGAATGTCATTTAGACTCCATATATTGTACAATCCCCATTACATCACTGCAACTGGTTGTTAGAATGTCTTTAGGCCTAAATTTGATATTTCCTTTTATTCTTGATTCTCAGAACAAAGACCAAATATTTTCAAAAGGATGGCTGATACAGAGCAGCGAACGCCACCCCAGACTGGGCCTGTGGTGAGTAGTACAGAGTGTTTATCTAAATTTGTAATGAATAATGAAAAATTTTAAATGAAACCACTGAGTGATTTTCAGCATGAAATAAATCCCAACAACCTTCCCAGTATACTAAAATAACATTGTGTTGTGTGTCTTACAGCAATTCTTATTGAGTAACAAACTGGAGACAGCCATGTGGCTCTCGCGTCTCTTCACAGTTTACTGCTCTATCATGTTTATTCTTCCTCTGCTTGGGTTAGTAACCTCATCTAACAGTTGTTTAATGATCTCTGCCATATAATGGACACTGGCCCAGTTTTTATGGTTTCCTCATTATAAAGAGCTCTATTACTATAATACATAAGTTCGTGTCTCTTAAGAATGAATTGATTCTACACTCCTTTACAATTTTATGACAGCAAGCTTGCTAAGTTATTTTTCCCTATGTTTTTCCCTCAGGCCTGTGGCTGCTGCTAATTTCTACCAAAGGGCGCTCTTAGCCAATGCTTTGACCAGTGCTCTGCGCCTTCACCAGAGGCTGCCTCATTTCCAGCTCAGCCGGGCATTTCTGGCCCAGGCTTTGCAGGAAGACAGCTGCCATTATCTCCTCTACTCACTCATCCTTGTCAACTCCCACCCCATCACCAGTATCCTTTTTGCTACCCTATTAGACACAGTCTGACCATTTGAGGTTCTAGAAGTGGAGAGAAGTCACTTCTTTAAATTGTTGTGAAATATCTGTGACTCATAGGCCTTAGTGAAATTCTTTCCTTTACCAAGGTTTTCAGTGAGCATATTCCCTGTGTTCCTCTTCTCACTACTTCATGCCAGCACGTACACCAAGAAGGTGCTTGATGTGAGTTACTTTAATTATGGCTTGTCTTTCTAAAGAGCTTTTATTTCCGTGGGTCCTCCGGTTACGACACAGATCCATACCTACAACAGTGATCTAACACAAATTTTGGTTTTAGTCTAAAACACCCCAGCCTAACAGTTGTAAAATCATTATCTATAACATAAACACAACTAAGCCACAGACAAATGAAAAAGACATAAATATATTTGTACACTGTACCAAAAATTACAAAATGAGTGTAAGACGACGTGCTTTTAACAGTTAAAAATGGCATAGGTAAACATACTGGAGGATGCCAACTCCCTCACTCAAATGCTGTGTTAATGCGTTACTGCGTGTTCCTTTGCCACATGCAATCAAATTTGATATGGGAATGAGCGTCATAAACTGGAAATGTTGTATGTCGAGATTGTTGTAACCTGAGGACCCCCTGTATTTATATTATGTAAATAAGGTTGAAAAAGTTTTTGATTTTTTTCCCCCTTTAGGCAATGGGTCCTGACAGTCTTCAGTTTGTGAGGAACTTATTAATCAAGCTCACAGCCAATCAACTGAACATCCTCAAATTCATTGCCTGCAATGAGATTTTCCTCATGCCTGCAACAATTTTTATGCTGTTCAGGTAAGTGTAACCTGTTTATTTGTGTTGTTCATATCTATGCACTTACCTTAGAATGCTCATATTGGGATGATGAAATACTGCTTTACTCAGAGACCGGAGATTTGAAAGTAGCCAATCTGAGAAGGTTATGTATTTCTCTTTGCTGCTTCTCGCATGGAGCTCAAGTGTTTCTTTGAGTGTTCCCATGTTTTTCTTTTTTGTTCTTGTTAAATCCATGTGAATTAAATGAATTTATCACAGTATTTACCTTCTTATAACAAAGAAAATGACAGCACATACCCAAGAACACACATGAGCATGAATTACAGTACAGTCTATACTGGGGTAACATCAATATTTACATTCTGGCAGGAGTTCAGTGTAAACTGTACAGTAAAAATACAAATTGTACAGTACAAATTATATTTTCTTTCAGGGTAATGATTTTAAAAGTGTATTGAGAGCATTTTAGGAGAATCTTTAGGGTTTACATTATAAAACGGGCATTGATTTTTCCCACAACACATTCATGGCTTTCACTATACGCATGTACTCTTTGAACAAACTGAGATGTAAACTATATGCAGGTGCTCATTAGTATACGGAGATTTAAATAGAACAATTATTTCTGTCTGCAGTCCATCACAAATATCTTATATATTCTTGTAGATATTTTTGTGCTCAACTCAGCCCAGTGTATTAAATTTAGCCAGATGGAGTGTGTGAGGTGCTGCTACAAATCACTTAGCTTAAGAAACATGCTAAATGTCCTTTAAAAGAATTTGCCATTAAAAAATAATCATCAACTTTTTTGTTAAAAATAAAAAATGTACATGGTTGTTATCAGTTTGCTTTAGGTTAAGTTTTAATATCTTGTGAGATCTCTCTTTACATGAAATGTGTTTAAGGCCTTTATTAGCTGTATTTGTAAGTCTCATCCAAAATCATGACCTTCTCTTAATCACTACAGTGGACAGGGCAGTCTGCTGCAGCCCTTCATTTACTACCGGTTCCTCACCCTGCGTTATTCCTCCAGGCGAAACCCCTACTGTCGGTAAGTGTTCATTTTGCTTGCCTCCCATTTTTGTTTCAAGTGTTATGGGTGAATTATTTCTAAATGTTATAGTGTGCTCTGTCTAGAGTATGTTCAGTATTGATTTTTGTTTTATTTATTGTTCACAGGACCCTGTTCACAGAATTGAGGATTCTGCTGGAGCATTTTGTGATGAAACCAGCCTGTCCTGCCTTTTTCAGAAGAATGTGCCTCAATAGCATTGCCTTCATTAGCCGCCTGGCCCCCACAGGGGTCTAACCCTCGTCTCCCTGTGTAAACACATGCTCCTAAACACCATCACACATTGGTGTATATACAAACACTCATACGTACATGCACACACACACACACACGCTCCTACAAAATGAGCAGGTAGGAGGGAAGTTCTCCAAGATAGATTTAAAAGCAGACTGACAAGGTCTCTGAAGTCAGAGGTTGATTTCCTGCTGATCTCTTCTTTTGCGTAGAATGCAGTGACTACTTTGGAGAGACTTCACAGATTGGAAGGAAAAAAGCTGAATCTAAGACATGCAGGAAAAAGGGGAAAAGATTTTACCCTTGAATCCAGTACCTGTCTTTGTTCAGAGCATTTGAAAGATTATTTATAAATGGCTACTATGTATGTATGTCTGTTTTTCTTATGGGGTTGGATGAAAATATTTAAGCTTAGAGTAATTAATTGCTAGCTCGATACTGTTTTAGATGTTCTCATGCAGGGAAAACTATTTTAATGTCATTCATGTGTGTTGATTCAGCTAATATTTGTTCCATTTTTACAATTGTAGTTTGTTTGGGGCTGGATTACCTGGAAATTGAAATGTAACCATACTTGATCAGATTGAAAACGTTAGTGAACAGCTATTGGAAAGTGGAGGAATATTTGATTGTTTGGATATCCCATTTTAAATAGAACAGAACCATTAAAAGTAAAATGTAGTTCTAACCATTTGCCTCAATACCTGCAGCCCCTTTGTGAAACATTGCTTGCCTTGAATGTAAACTGTTCAAAGTAAGTGCATTTCTATTACCTAATAAAAGCCCTTATTTTATGATTGTTTATATTTCAGTTATTTGCCATGTTTATATGTGACTTAATCAATAAACTTGATCTAAGTATGAAGTCTTTAACTCATGGTGCCTCACTCCTTTTTCATTTTTAGTGTGTTTTAATATATGACCCATCCTATTGCCACCTTTCCAACAGGTGGGGGCAATATTAACTTTCTGTCTTGGACCTGTAGAGGTATAAACAACCCAGTTCAACGCAGCAAGGTGCTTGGTGGTAGGAGCTCCAGGAGCATCCTTGGATAGTCAGTGAACCAGATGAACCCTGATGAGCCATGCTGGAAATTCA
>JBBKCR010000031.1:10583334-10608579 GCA_037577295.1 Ladigesia roloffi | reverse complement strand
TGCAAACTGTAGGCTACTTGTATGTAACCATTTGCAAAGATGCACTGAGACACTTGAGACATGTACTAAGACATTTGCAAATTGACGAAATCAATGAGAAATGCCGCTCTGTTGTAAACCATTGAAAGTTGGGTTGGAGATTTGTCCATGTTGTTTTGGAGAATGTCATTTCGGTTTCAAGAAATGAGCCAAACCAATGAAGAAAAAATTTAATAATACATTCGCTTCATTGGAACAGCTAGTAACTAAATTTGGTGTCCACATACAACACTTCTTTTTTACAGATCAGGAGTTACACACAGAAAGTTAACCCTTAGTTCCCCCACCTCCCCAGAGAAACACAAGTCGATGCCTTCTTTACACCTCTTCCTAATTTAAAAGGCTCTCTGTCAACACTATTCCCAAATCCTTTCTTACAATTACCTTCACTAAATCATATGAAGATGGCATGGGAGGACGAATTGGGGGAAGGGGTACCAAAAAAACTTGGGAAACGATACCAAAAAGAGTCCATTCCTCTTCTATTTGTGCTCGACATGGGCTCAGCCAGTGTAAAATTATCCATAGAGTCCATTGGACTAAGGTGAGACTATCTAAAATGTATAAGGAAATAAACCCTAGTTGCAATAAGGTGTAATCAGGCTCATACAAATCATGTGCATATGTTTTGGAGCTGTCCGGCCCTACTGGAGTTCAGTACTCTGGATATTTTCAACACCCTCTCAGAAGTATGTGAAACACAGAATGACCCAAATCTATACTACATGGAATCCATTCCTTTCTTTTGTGAAGCGACTACACCTAGTTGATATCCCTGATTAAAACACTTTTGGTGTGATGGATGGGTAACTCACCCCCTGCTGGATTAATAAAGGGAAAAAAAGGAAAATAAAATACATTTATAAGTAAATTTGTAAAATAAAATAGGGTTCGATTTCAAGGAATTGAGGACACTAAGAAAATGATTTTTTTTCTAATATAGTATTTGTATATATATGTATATATATATGTTAGGGATGAGCCGGATACTCGGCTGAAACGAGTATCCGGTACGGATACAGCACTTTTGACGAGTACGAGTATGATACGAGTAAAACGCATTAATTATCTGTGCTCGGATTGAACAAAAATCTGCCTGTTGTAAAATTAGGGGCTGGCCCTTTAAGCCGCAGGTTTCCGTGTGCAGAGTGGGAGGGGTAAGCGAGGGAGAGCGCGGGTGTGTGTGAGTTTGTGGAGTGAAAGAGAGGCTACAGCGACCGGAGCAGTGTAAATGTATATGGTTATAAGTACGCAAAATAAATCCTCGAGTGGAACCATGGTGCAGTTATTGACGAGCTGCTGGTACGAAGGATAGAGGGAGTTCCCCCGGGTCCGTTAAATTACCCCGGCCCTGGAGCAGCAAGTCTCCCCTCAAATCTCAGACTACAGGAGAAGTTACATGACACTTTCTTGCTGTATTAAAAAAAAAAAACTAAAACGGGATGTAACGGTATAAAACTGACAAATAAACTACAAATTAAGCAGCTAAACACTCTCTCTCTCTCTCTCCCTCCCTCTCCCTCTCCCTCTGTTATCTTGAGTTTTTTTTTTACAGTCTGCTGGCGCTTACCTTTTTTTTGCTGCACGCACTGAGTGACACTTTCTTGCATTTTTTTTTTTTAAAGAATAAAGTGGTATAGTTGTATAAATAATATTGCAAATGAAGCTACACACACTTACACACACACACATACCTGGTGTGGAATAAAAATAAAAAAATAACAAAAAAAATCCCAATCATAAAAAAAATTTAAAGTTAAACAAAGAGAGTTATGTTGAGGTGAAAACTCTTGTTCATTACATTTTACTTCATAATTGCAACCGCATGTGGTGTATTCATTGTTGCAAAACTTGTTCTGTATATAGTTTGTTATCGTGATCAGAACCACTGATCTGAAGCTCAATGCTGATGCTGTCATATAAATAGTCATAAAAATCATTTCTAATCTGCAATGAATATGACAATTTCTGATCAATAGATATCAATTGCATAAAAAAAAACATTCAGTTAAAGCCCCACCCATTTCAAGACAACCCGACCAACTTTCGGGTTAATCCACGCCCACTTCCGGGTTAGGCTCCGCCCCGTCTGAGTACAGATACAGATAATTCATTTGGTTAACAGACACAGATAATGCTGTACTCGCTCATCCCTTATATATATATATATATATTACTCTGCTTGTTTGCTACTTTCTGTTTTGATACTTTCTAAATTGATTCATCTTAATGTTCTGTGCTAGTAAATGCCTTATGGACAATTATTCTTTCTGTAATGGCTCTTGTTCCAAGTAAAAGCTCTTAAGTCACTGTTCACCTTGCATTCTCACTTTCCCAAATGTGATCACTATCAAAATTGTAAGTCACAAGATTATTTGTCACATGCAGTCATACAAATACAACCCAAAGTGAAATGATCTCTCTGCATTGAACCCATTCACCAAGTAAAGGAGGCTGCTACCAATTCACCCGGAGTGCAGTGTGAGGAGACGGTACCTTGCTCATGTAACTCAGACAGTAGCAGTGGGGATTTGTATACCAGTCCTCTTATTGCAGGGCCAATGCCTTACCCTCAAGGCCATCTAGTTACCACTGGGTGAGCAGTCAAGAATGTCTGCTCACTTGCAGGAAATTAATTTTAGTCCTTTCTTATATATTTAAATGTGGTGCATAGAATCTTTAATTTCTCTTTGAAGGTACCAATGTAAACAGGAAGCCTGTTTCTTTACAAACCAGCAGACTTGCTCATGAGTTTAATTGAACAGTGGTAGCCCTGTAGAAATATACATGCAAGCATTCCTTTATATTGTATGAATATTTTAAATCGGACCTCAACACCTGGGAGATTTATTTTCATTTTGTCCAACCACATTTTGAGCAAGCAATTCATGGACCATTTATGGGTGCTCGCTGAGGAATCTACAAAACACAGTACAATTGCAGCTGTGTAGCAGACCAGTTAATGTATGACCCATGAAATTTATGTACCTGTGAATTATGAATTAAAACTGGCTTACACTTGGCCAATAGCCTAGGGCATTCACTCTGACAGGAAGTTGTGGGTACAATTCCCAAGAATGCTAAGCACCTTTGAGGTACCAAGGAACTTTAAATGAGATTAAAGTAGCTTGAAATATATATATATATAAAAAAAAAAAAACTTGTTTTATTCCAAATAATTAACACGACAGTATTTTAGAAAACCAGTGGTGAAGTTTATTAGTTAATCTTGGGGGCTGGGATCTTTACATTGTGAAGTGTGTAAAGAACACCACTGGTGTCAGTATCAAAAAACTGAAAGAATCAAAAACAGTGCTTGATTACCTTCTGTACAAAATATCTGGGCACATCAAGCATTAAAAATAGCGATCCTTCAGGACTGCACATAAAAATATACACGAAGCACTAACTGCACCACATCCTCATAAAGGCTATGGTGTCCATAATTTGTGGGAATATGCAACATCACAAGAATGTACACACTTCCTGTTAGAGTCTGAAATTGAAGGGCAAAACTATTCAAGCTGGGCAGAATCAGTTCAACACCAACTTCTTTGGAGGGTCAATGAGAGACACTTCATGGTACCTAAAAAATAAGAAATAACTGGTTAGGACATGCCACACTAGTTTAAGAAAAGAGAGTTCAAAACAAATACAACTTTTGGCTTACTTTGAGCCCTTGTATTTCTCCCTGACAGACTGCTGTGCATGCTGTGCAGCATTGAGGTAGGTCTGATGCAGGTCTTGGATGCAGGGCAAAAGGTCTTCCAATGTGTAGCCAGTCATCTCTTTAAGGGACTTCGACTAAGATTGGAAAGGAAAAAAAACAAAACAACCCTTTAGGTGGTCACCAAGAATTTGCAATTGAACCTAATGTTTACATACATTCAACTTACCCATGAGCCCCCTGCAATAGTGTAGTTTGCCAAAGTAAAGGCAGCAGCAGCTGTTTGAGATGGAAGGTACTTCAAGAATGGGTCTGAATCCACCAAACTCAGCTCTCCAAGAAACTGAAGTGATATTAGAATTAAAAACACAGAACCACAAGCCAACTTGGACAATATTCAAGTAACTTTACTCACCATCGACAAACTCTCCACCTTATTGTTGGCATGCTGTCGTAGGAAGTACTGGGTGAGAAACTGGTTGATTGTTGGTGCTGCCAAGTCAAAAGAGAGGACCTTAAGCACTAGGTGCTCCATTCTTAACACTTGTTTCTTTGTATAGGTGTCATCAGTTATGTAAACGAACTCTGCCACCTCTGGGGGGTAGATCTCCTCAAACTTCCTGTAGTGGGAAAGAAACCCTGTGAGCTAGACTAGACAGAATGAGAACAAAAAATTGAACTAAATTAGAAAGCAAACTTACGAAGCCAACAGCATAGCTGCTGTGCCAACAAGTTGAAGCTTCCCCCTCAGGACCGACATGGATGACAAGAAACGATCAATATAATTCACCGCCAGATACAAGGTCTCGTTCTGGAGCTTGTATTCCTCTCCGACCTCCACCAGCCAGTCCACAAGAATGGCACGCATGCTGTTTGTGATATCTGGCTGCTTCTTCATATAACCTGCTTTCGGCCTGCATTTAAGCTAAAGGAGACCAGAGATTAGACTACAGTTCTCATTTACCCATGGCTCAGTATTCAAAAGTCTAGAGACATGACACACCTCCACATCCCTCAAATGCGTGTGAATTTCAGCACCGTATTCAGTAACTTCATTCACATTCGCCGGCCTCTCCTCAGGCTCAACTATCGACATGTCCATGGGAGAATCTAAAAAAAGAAATTGAGGTTGAGATTAAAAATCTGAATCATGATGCATCTAGGAGCATTGCAAGTCAGCACAGCAGCATTCCAACTTACCAAAACTGAGATCCATAGGCAGCTCGATGGTAGACAGGGGCTGCCGTAACCGTGTGACCGTGGGATTCAGGGTGAGCGGAGAGCAAGCTACAGCAGCCTTTTTCGTGGATACTTGTGTCTTTGAGCTGGCACCATCAGGTTCATCAATGTGAATCTGAAAAGCAGGCTGCTTGGATGGGGGTTTCTCGGCATGGCTTCTGTTCAGGTCTTCCATCCTGCCAGACTGGGTTTGGGGTACACAGGCCTAGAAAGGAGAAGAAAATAAGTCTTAAGGTTGAAGTAGTATTACAAGTTTAATGCCAATTAAAGTAATCTAGATACAAATGTTTTAATAAGATACCACCACGAAGTTTACCTGCCTTTTATCACTCAAAGTGTTTAACTCAAGGCTATACTATACAACTCTAATAAAAAAGAAAATACAAAAAACGTGTAAGCCTGCAATGAACATGGCACCTTGCACAGACTACTTGAATATCTAGTTTAAAAAAAACAAAACAAAAAACAACGTCTCATTAGCTGCAGCGTTATGTTTTATAACATTAATCCCATCCAGTTTGCCGCTTACAGATATAGGATCCAGGTTTCACATCTCAGGTCGGAGATGTGAAACAGGGACCCAGTTCTGCAGGAGTAGAACAGGAAAACTCAGGCTCAGCTCAAGCATGCAGTTTGAACTGAACGGCAGTTAAATCATGAGAATTAAACACAAAACACAATCTAATTCTTTCGAGTGTGTAGGCGCACATGTTTTCAAACAAACACCTTACATGACCAGCTAGACTCTAGTGTCACTTCAGGCTAGCTGCTAAAATGGCGGTCTATATGTAGAGGAAATAAATGAAGGCATTTGAAAGATAATTACGGCCCTTTTGCCACCTTCAACATACTAATAAGGGTCTAACACTGCCGTATTAAAATGTATGCTCTTTAGACCAGAATATGATCATAAATAAACACAAAGGCATAACTTAGCAGTGCTAATGCAAGTTAGCCAAACATAACACAAATTGCTAAACAAAAACACAAGGAGGGAACACTTAAATGAGGCACTAAAATGACCTTAAAGCACATTTACGTGCATAATCGTTCGCTAGATTAAGCCTTCTGCTGCAAAAATTCACATTTTAGACTGGGAAATGAATCCATGTGGGCTAACAGACCTGTTTGGAGGCTCTTAGGGCGGGCTGTCGCCTGGGGTTATTCTCCAAAGCCCCCAGAACAGTTCTGTTGGGTTTGGGGTTCATATTCTCTTGGTTCTCCAGTCGGTTCTTGGTAGCACCTCGTAGAGAGAGACTGTTCTCTTGGTTTCCCACCTCGCTAGTAGCCATCCTGCAAACCGATGCAACAAAATCTCGCCCTGCAGACCAAAATAAAGCACAGCACTCAGAATTATAGAGGCAAAGTAAGATCCTGAAGTAGTTGTGAAAACATCAAGACTACAGGAGGATCCTGAAAGTGATAATAAAACTCCACAAAGTGGACGAAGATGCACGGAGGGACCTACCACAGGTGAAAACAGAAGCTGTTCGTTGCTAAGACAGACTAAACAAGAGTCGTTTAAAGCTCTTGCGTCTTACGAACTGTTACGAACGTAAACAAAAGGTTTAGAACGTTTCTGCATCTACACAAAAAGCGCCATAATCGTTCTTAAAAACTAATGCACACGCCAGAAATGTCCTCCTAAACTCCTCCACCCCTGGTTCTCTCCTTGCCCTGTCCCAGTTCAAGTAGCCCGCGACTATTGAAACCCTCCAATCGTCGAGCCCCGCGGCACCTGCGTCACTCAGCTACGGAGCCCGCGAGGGGCGGGGGACTCAGCGCGAGAACCGTTGAGAAATCGTGGCGGGAGACTCATTGGCTCAGAGGAAAATTTAAACAGAGGAGAGTGGACCTGCACAATAGAGGACGCATCAAGCATAGTATCTCTTAATAAATGTATTTGTTTGCAAATAGCATCATATATAACAAAACGTCGATAGAAACAACAGAGGACAACTGATGCACCCTTTCACTCAGGAGAGTGGACCTAGCTTAGTCTCTCTAATTATACACAAAGAAATATATGGAAAAATTATTTCCAAATAATTTTTTGTGTTTGATTGCAAAATTAGAGAAAACAATGAGATTGACAATATTACACACCTGTATAGATAATTTCTTCCTCTCTTATAATCACAAATGTTTTATAATTTTATGTGGATATTTAGAGAGATTAAGCTAGATGCAGTTTAAAAGAGGCATGGACAATAGAGAGGGCAATGTCATTCATTGACTTGCACAATAGGGGATGCAACAAGCTCATTGTCTCTAAATATACAGGTATACATAGGATTTTTGCAAATAGCAATATGTATAATGTATAAATTATTTGTAAGTTTAGAAGACTATAAAAGTAGAGGACATAAAATTAAATTATAGTTTGTTTAGTCTGTCCAAATATACACATGAAAATACATTTTGCAAACAGCACAATGTATAATGTACAAAAACTGTAATTTTAGGAGATGAAGACATTCACTCTATACACAATTTAAAAAAAGTAAAGAAAACAATGAAGTGGACAATGGAGGTCAACTGATGCATTTAGCTCAGACCCTCTAAGTATACACCTAAAAATGATTATTGCAAATAGCATGATGTGTAATGCATAATGTAATGCATGTGATTTTAAGAGGGAAACATTCTCTTCATAGGTGTGTTTGATTGCAACAGTCAAGAAAACAATGATATAGCCAACAGAGTAGACAAAGTAGAAGGACATCCACAAAGTAGCAGAATTTTTTTCAGTTTCTGATGTTGCCTAGTAGTGGATCCTTCCTGAATATATTTTTGTAAATATATATTTTGCTTTTTCCATTGCAAATGTAAACTCTAATTTTGTAAATTACTTTTCAAAACAGATGTTTTATTTTTTACGAAAATCTATTTTTTAACTGAACCTTGGACCAAAGGATGAGTTTACTATATAGGATATGCATATTTCACATAAACTGGAACTCTGACTTGTATTAAGTGATGTGTAATGCCACATTCTACATAATATGTATATTTTTATATTCCAGATTAAAGAATGTCTACAACAATAGGAGATTTAATTTCACATCAAAACTTTATCTTATATTTAAACCCCACTCAGTGACGAACAGAAAACATCTTTACTGCAAATTTTTATTAGATTACAGAAACAGAAACAAAAAACTGTCTAAAAAGAAACAGTACTCATATTGTATTATCCATTTATGATTTAACACATCACCTCTAACAGTCCTTATACAGCATCAGTACTTTTCTATCTAAATGTATTTGGCTTCGGCAAATAAATATCAGAAATCTATTCACAAAATAAAACAAATTTTACACATAAACTGACTTTGGCTTTACTCTTATTAACCATCATTGAAAAAATCCATCAGAGAATTCAGATCATAGTTGTCTAATATCTCAAGGAGCAGTGAAACCTTGGTTTTGACATTCTGCCCTTTAAATTTGAACTTGTCAATGAAGAGGTCGGTTATCATGCCTGTAGGAAGACAAAAATATCTTAATTCACACTTTTATTTCAATAATACATGAACATAGATAAGGATATAAATGTAATTTATATTTGACATAAATACAAAGGTCTCTTACCATACAGTCTTTCAAGGTGGGCCGGCTGTTTCTTATATTCTTCTAAGAGACGGGCGGACTCATCAAGTATACTCCGATACTCTGGAATCAGGAAATCTGCGTTTCCTTCATGCACCTGCAGCTCCTATATGACACACACACACACACGCACATACACATACACATACACACAAACACACACACATACACACAAACACAGACACACATGCATATACGAACATACATACACACAAACACAGACATACAAACAAATACATAGACACACACACACACACACACAAAACATACACACACATACATATACACAAATAAACAGATAATTCTGTACATCAAATGAGCTTAAACTTTGCAGAACATATTTTTAATTCCTCCTTGCAGATTACCTTTAAAGCATCGATAAGCTGAACCTTCTTGGCCAACAACAGCTGATACTCAAGTTTAGGATGAATCATCTTGAGTGTATGGCTTACCGAGTCTTCATTCACCTCTACAGTAAGGCATATCATCAAAAAAAATCACCATAGTGTAAAATCATTTTTACATATTGAATTAGATTACGTCTTTAAAAGCTTTTTTATATAATACAAAACTAAAAGTAAAATTCTCAGGTAATAAAAAAAGTATCATTTTGTGTGAATGCAAACTAGATTTACCGTAGGAAATGTTCAGGTTGATTTTGCGCTTGGTGGCCTCCTTTGAGAGGACGTCTTTTAATATGGATATAGTGGAAATGTTATCGGATTTAAAGTTTCCTTCACCCTTGCTGAGGAGAAAAAATAGGAAATAAAATTTCAAACCTGTATAAAAGCTATATATAGCTATATCCAAGCTATATAAAATCATGTTTGTAATTCCAAGATTATGGAAATGCATTGATGGGCTTTGATGAATTAATCTAGTCCAAAATTGTGATTATACTGCATGAATTGCTAGGGGTGATTATAATATATTCTAACCATATTCAAAATGATAAACAAACAGAAAAAGCTTGGTAAACTGTCTATTGTCAGTTTTGTATAACGTGCCACACTATGTGAATTCTTTTTTAAACTAAATTGTATATCAGATCAGTCATATTTTGATATAAATCTTTTGAAGAATTTACAATGAATATTAGTAGTTCTTCATTCATGGCATCTTCAGGCATGTTTTTTCTATATTACTCACATAAAGATGGACTAGAGTAAAAAGTGGACCTGGCCTTACCAGTAGCTGGCCTCAAGCTGAGTTCCCAGAAATGTGTTCTGGAAGTAGAAGGTGACATTTTCTCCTGCTGGGGTTTTGTCAGGCACCTCAGGAAGGCAGAACACGACCCAGGAGTGAATCTCTGCGAAGCTGAACTGGCCCACAAGCCGTAAAGAGTTCATGGGTCTGGAGACAGAACCAGAAAATAACATTTATATTCAGTCACACGATTGATTTCTGCTGCAGCTGTAAATTAGACTGACCTGTCCTGATCGATGCTGTGGGTCCTCTGGTGGAGGGAGAGTGGTTTGATCTGGTATTGTCGGACCTGGCAGGTTTTAGGCTGCAGCCTCGGAGTTACGTAAGCCTGAAGTGTCCCGTACTGACCCTCAATTGACCTCACCTGGAATGTAAGAGATGATAAGGACACCGCAGGCTTACATTGATTGACTTCATTTTCATGTTACTTAATATTTATTACAAATACACTCTGTATTCTTTGATAACAATGATAATATATTACATTATGTTCACCATTTAAGTACGTTTATTAACCAGAATATTTTTTACCTATACTGACATACAAAAAGCCACCTAATACAATTACATTGTGGATCACCATACAGGTGATCTTTAATAAGCTATTAAGTGACAGCCAATGTGATGACAGTAAGGGACAGTCTAGAATTTGACTCCACATCACCACAAAACCAGTTAATAGGAGTCAGACATGCACTGTTTATATATATATATATATATATATTTCTGTGTTATAAAAGAAACTTCATTTATTTGACATATTTCCAATTATAGCTGTTCAATCAATGACTTAAGTGCTTAACAAGAGTAGTTTATGATATAAAGTGGTAAAAATCCATGGTGCACAAACATTTTTACTGATAGTATGTATATAAGTCTAATTTCTCCCTATAATGTGTTGATTTTGCTGGACATTCAATATTTATATTTTAATACTTCTATGCTATATTGGTTTAGAATAAAGTTTTTCCTGGCCTTCATTTAAAATCCATTAATAATATATCTCTGTACTTCATATGCATGAGAGATGGCACTCGCCGAGCTTCAATCTCTCATGATCTATTACATGTATTTCACATTATATTCCATTGTTTTAAATATTAAGCAGCACTTCAGAATGAGTTCCAATATGAGTTACCTTAAGTTCCAGTCTTGTGGTGTTGGCCTGGCATCTGTAGGTGGCAAGCAGGAAATTTCCATTTGGCTATTAAGGAAAAGGTGCAAACAGAGATCCTGCTGTAAACTCATGATAGGCCCAGGCTCTTTATTGCAATAGTGTGCATCACAAATGACATGATAGTACTTTACCTCTGAATCGCATTCGCTGAAGCTGACCACTGCTGAGTTCTTATCCACATCTAGCAGGTCAATAGGAACATCACTCTGTTCAAACAGGTCAGAAAATTACACCAATGAACTAAACACTTTTCTATTAGGATACAGTTGAATTTTCTGAGAATATTGACCTGTAGCAGCAGATTGTCAATGGCGGTCTGCACTTCCAGGGTGAGGCTGTAACTGGCATCATCCTGGCACAGAGTGAACCTGTCATTGATGCTGAAGACAGGGACAGCAGACACCGCCGTGCTGGACTGAGAGCACTGCTGGTACTTCTCCCGTCCCTGCATAACCTTCACCTGCAGCTGCTCCAGCTCTGCTCTGCAAGCACACACAAAAACCTGAGGTAAAAAATGTCTCTTTAAACAACTATGAATTGTAGCAAAATTACCAGATCTAAAACTGGCACACAGAGACAAGAACAATATACACAAAGACAACAACAAAAATATAAAGTCTAAATATATCCAATTAACCTAAAACAATCTATATAACATAAGTTCACAGTGCTGGGGTATAAATAATTACTTGTAGCACTAATGGTGATTAGAAGTCTGTTATTGCAGCAATAGAGATCAGGAGGTGATCAGTAATATTGACATAAGCAGTGATATTTCCCATGCAAAGTCCTATTTAACCTAATAGTAATGTTACTGCACATATTAACATGAAATGATAAAATGGTAGAAATGTGCATTTAACTTGCATAACAGAATCAAACTGCTGTGAGGCTACAAATGTATACATCCACTACAGACCCAAATAAAAATTTAAGGAACACAAAAACATTCTGAATTATATGCTTTTTATATTACTCATCCATAAGTTCTGATCTCTTGTTTAATTTTATATACATGCACAAATACATTTTAGTTGTGTGAAGTACTGCTTGGTTTACATGTTAAATTACCAGTAAAATACCTGAGAGCGGCAACCTTGGCCTGCGTCTCCCGGCTCATCTTCACTTCCTCCCCAGGGCCCGCCTCCATCTGCTGAGGCTCTGTGGTGAGGCCTGACACCCAACCTACAGGCATCACATAGAGAATAACAAGTGAGGTCTCAGCTAAAATTAACGTAAATGCCTAATTTTGCTTAAATTGTCCTTTAAAATTCAGAAACATAACATGTTTTCAAGTAACACATATCAGCTATTTTTATATTCTGAAAACAGAACATTCTTTTCTATATATTTTTAATTAAGCCAAAAACATTGACCTGTGTAGGTTGTTGTTATAACCTCATCATATGACTCCTTTCCCACGCATCCCCCTTGGATTGATGTGACACTTTCTGACAAAACCTTGTGAAAACAGAAATCAATGGGCTAAAGCAGCTGCCTTTGAACCTGGGTTTAGCAATAAAGTGTTCCAAATACAATTTTTCATTCATTTTCTTATCAAACATACATTTTCAAAACGCAGTGTAGGTTCACCAGAGCTGTCCAAACCGTGGACCTCGACCGTCCCGTCATCCCTGCCAACCAGAATATCCTTCACACCATCACCCAAAATGTCAAAAGTATCGATGCACAGGACACCTTAAAAATAAAACGATGAACCTATAGTCAAATTCTGGCAGTAAACCATGTACAAAACTGTTATGAAGTTTGAAGCTTCTGGAAGGCATTCATGATTTTAAATATGAAAACTATCATGTATAACTCTAAATACCTGCAATGGCTTGCAAGCTTTAATTAAGTTATTCAGGTGACTTCACAAATGTTTACTTCAGAGAAACACTTTCTGCACAGCATTAGACTGAGGGTAGAGTCATTGTGTGGAGGAGACCTATTTTTCTTACAATAGTGTGGTCAGATTTGTACAAAGGCATTTTGGATCCAAACCAGCAGATGTTAGCAAATAAACTGTGATAATGATCAGAAACACATAAGTTTACTTTTGAAAGATAATTATAAAGTTGGTCTTTTAAAAATACATCTCTTTGTAGAATAATTAACGAATTTGTAAGAATGGCACAAATGTCCAAATACTTTCTGATCCATGCAAGTATGATTACACATCTTACCTCCCCTTTTCTTTGCATTGTCCACCTCCCATTTAGAGACAGGAGCCGAACTGGTTAACTGCACAAGACCCAATTTCCCATCAGCTGTTCCATAAATCACCTCCTCTCCATTCATACCTAAAAATGAAGGAAGATATTGACAAAATAAGCTCAATTATGTTTTAGAAGCACATTTCTATCACAAGATTTAAACTGATTTTATTGTTTCAGCTTCAAAATTAGATTTGAGGGCCCACCTCCATCTCTGTTGTTAAGCTCCAGAACAGATGGAGGGCCAGGAACCTCAAAGTCATACAACAGCTCAGAGCCCTTCAGGGGATAAAAAAGGACAAAATATAAAATAACCTATTAACTGTGTTCTGTTAGATTTTAATCATAAATAGCATTGTTATATGTAAATGTGGGTAAGGCATAAATGTAGCATGATTACCTGTAAAATGCGGAGAACTCTGTCCTGGCAGGCCAGAACAGGCACCGTCCGGCCCACTGTCTCCACAGGCAAACAAACTATGTCATTGATCTTGTCCCCTGACAGGTAATAGTCCTGGTCTTTGCAGTCACAGTAGTGATTGTAAATGTAGCTGGCGCAGACAAAAAGGTCTGACCCAGAAACATGCCTGCCAACAAGGTACAAATATTAACATGCATAATACATTAGATGAACAAAAGTATTGGGACACACCTGTTTTTCACGGTTTGTGCAAAGCCCTTTAATTTTAGTGAAGGACAATCTTAATGCTTCAGCAGACCAAGACATTTTGGACAACCTCATTCCTCCAAACTTGTGGACACCTTATCTATTCCTGCATCACTGTACCCCAATGCACAAAGCAAGGTCCATAAATACATGGCTGGATGAGTATGGAGTGGAAGACCTCAACTCAATCCAACACCTTAAAAATGAACTGGAACGGAGATTGCAAGCCAGGCTTTCTCGTCCAAAATCAGTGTCTCACCTTATAAATGCTCTACAGAGTAAAAGGGCACAAAGTCCCACAGAAAAACTCCAAGAGAAGAGGAAGCTGTTATAGCAACATTGGGGGGATGACTCCATATTAAAGTATGTATTTCTTTAAAATCCATGTTTGTGCAAATGCCAAGTGTCCCGATACTTTTGTCTATATAATGTATATTAGCCCATGTCAAGTACAGTATCCATCCATCCATTTTCTACCCCTTTATCCCTCAACTACAGCATGTGATGAAGAAATAACAACTCACATGGCATTGATACTCTCAGTCAGATTGGCCTCAAAAGAGAGGAACTGTTTTCCCTTTTTGGTGTAGCCCCTGACTTCAGAGCCTGAACACACAAATATCTTCTCCTGTGGAGTTCCTAAAGCACCTCCCAGCTCCAGCCTGGAGATCTTCTGACCTGGGAGACTTTTGAATACAGGCTAGCCAAAAGAAACCCAATATTCACGTTCTTATTAGTGGGATTTTTCTCAAGTTTTCCAAACAGTGTTGTGGTGTTAAATTGTAATAAAATTTAATGGCTGAGGAAAGCGTATGTAAGAGCATGACTTTTTTTTTTTATACGTACAACGGCCTCACCCTTCTTCATCCCAAAACAGTTTACCACACCATCATGGTCTGCAACCGCAACCTGAATGAAAGAATGTCAGCATATAAACGCAGCAGTTAATGAAAAAATCCAGTCAATAATTTGAGGAAATCAATTGTTCAGTTTTAAGAAAAGTGACAGATGAGCTCTGAACTAATCTACATAGGCTCAGCATGCACATGGCTTAGAACTTAGAATAGTGTACAGAAGAAGAGACACATCAGGAAAAGGTCTAAGACAAGGGGTACATCAGACAAAATATCAATATACACAGGTTTCTAAGTGTTCCAAAACAACCTTTTGTGTTGCTTTTCGTCCCACTGCAGGCAGAAGCTTCATTGTTTTCTGAGATGTTACTCCAACCTTGGGAAGCAAAAAATGAAAACAAGTAACACTCCTTTGTTAGCTTCTGTCTTTTATTCAAAATTATGATTAGCATCAGAAACCTTTATAGATACTGGAGGAAATGTATTATGTTATGAATGAACCGAAGCACTGATATTTTTATACAAAATATAAGATCTATAGAAACCAACATTGTGTAAAATTATTTTAGATAAGTAACTCACATTTTTGTGAATTTCTAATTACACAAATGGAGTATGTTATTGCACTTAGAAGCAATCAGTAAGATATCAGTAATATTAATAAATAGTGACATTCACATGGTAGGACAATTGCACGTAAGACATTACACATAAGACATCCAATATAATACTATTGCACATAACATTTAAAACACAATATGATCCTGCACATGGTAACACAACTGCATATAGTATATTGCACATAATTATAGACATAATAAACAATATTGCACAAGGTAGAACATTGCACATCATGGCATATAACGCAAGCAGTCACACATATAATGACAGTAATTTAAACCTGGTAAGAAATTACAGCACAAATACAAAGATGATATTGCACAGATTACTGTGTGGATGTGTGACAGAGAGTAATTATTTGTTTTGTTCTGTACCTGTATCTTGCAAAGTGGACTGAATCTACTCATTTTGAGAACAGAACTGAAAGACAACTTAAAAGAAATATCCATTAAAGTTTGTATATCATAAAAGAGAGTATTACCTGGAGATAATCAACATGGTTTAAACTTAGCTCCATCTTCTCTACCTTGATAACAGTATCACAGTCTGTTTATTTTATTCTCCTGCAGGTTCAGAACCGTGTCGTGCTCTTGCAGTATACTAATTCATGCACTGGTTCTGTTAAGGGACATTTAATTTAGGGAGTTAAATTGGAAAAAAGCTGTCTCCACAGTGAGTGGATTAACTGGAGGATTAACTGGTGCTACTCCCTGTAGCTGGCAGGCTAACTAGCTTAGCATGCTATCCAGTAAAACAGATTTCTCCCTCTTGTAAACGAGCTAACGCGGCGTAATTAGATTTAATAACGATTTAATAGCGTTGAGACTGCTTTACACATGGCGATAGAAGGCCACATGTGGGAGCGGCAGGAAGGGTTCTTGCAAAAATAAACAGATCCAAGCTAAGCTAGCACATTTGTTTTCCCCACACTCGGCATGTCCATGTCTGAAGCCTCTGACGCATCGGGGTTTCCATGGAGACGACGTGCACGCGCTTCTTCAACGAATAAATAAATATTAAATAAATATAAACGACATTAGGAATCACGTTATGCATTAAGAAATATTAATATATTAGTATATATATGAAGGAAAAAAATAATAGAATTTAAAAAATGAAAATGATAAAATCTGCTCTAATATAACTCTTTCAGTGACATACTGTATGAGCTGTAGTTTTGTATAAAATCAATTAGAAGGGCAATATTATTGGATAAATTAGCATAATTATATAGAAATTCTTAAATAATAGGAATACATAAATGGAATTAGGAATCATATTATGCATTCAGAATATACACACACATACATATATATGTATATATGTATGTATGTAGCAACTGAAAATTGATTAAATCTGCCATCCTGTTTCAGTGACATTTTGAACGACCTGCAGCTGTTAATGCCTTTTTTAGAAATCCTCATCAGGAGGCCTTTGGACTGAGTGTATATTTTTATTGAATATTAGAATTCAGATTGGGGTA
This sequence comes from Ladigesia roloffi, assembly GCA_037577295.1. Lineage (NCBI taxonomy): Eukaryota > Metazoa > Chordata > Actinopteri > Characiformes > Alestidae > Ladigesia > Ladigesia roloffi. The sequence continues at coordinate 10,591,798 of JBBKCR010000031.1, read as the reverse complement.
ATGTTTTAAAATGACTGTTGATCATGAGATCAATTAGAAAGGCAAGATTATGGGCTTAATTAGTGTAATGACAAACAAATTAATGCAAAGGGACAAAGCATTCATATTCATGCAGGTTAGTATCAGCACGTAAAAGCCTTCATCTGGTCTTGATGGAGTCGAGAAGGCTTTGTCATTTCCGACAGTTCTGCGAGAAGATCATTGCATGATGAGAATATACAGCCGAGCGTAGCGGCTCTCTAATAAAGCATGAGCTCTTTTGTTATTCATTAGATTTCCCCTATGCAAGTTGAGGCTTGATCTGTTTGTGTGTGTGTGTGTGTATGTGTGTGTGTGTGTCCTGATAAGTCAGGGCAGTAAATGTCCTTCAGCAACAGGGGAGGGGTCAGAACTCGGCAGCTGCAGAGGGAGGTCTGGAAAAGCAGCCTCATTCTGCCAGCAGCTGAAGAGATGCAGGATCTGTCTCTTCAAGGAGAAGAAGTCTGGGAGAGATTGCAATCAAGAAAATTCAACATGGAGATGTCTGAGATGGTCCTACATGATAAAACCTAAAATACTGCACCCTAAACTGCACCTCCTTGGTTGGACCTCCCTGAAGAACTGGGGCAGTTGCACTGAAGTCCAGGCAAACTGATGCCGGCTCCAAGGAGGTTCCTGGTGGCTTCCACCTCTTTGCCTCTTGCGGTGGGATGGGGCTGGAACTTGAGTGTGTACCTGGGCATCCTCACCCTCCTGTTGCTGATGATGGTGCTACTGCTGTGGGTGGTCCTGAAGCAGCTGAGGAACTCGGTGGGCAACAGTGCCCTGCAGCCCTGCAGGTCTTTTAGAGAGCCACACTTTGGACACTGCAGCAGCCAAAACTTCTAAAAACAGGAGATGCAGAGAATTTCTTCTTGCTGGACAAACTGGCTTCCTTTAGGAGTTCTCCTCAGTTACCCTTCAACAAGTGGGCACCCAGAGTGGACTGTGGACGTGGACTGTGGCCCTGTGACTAAAACCCAAGAGGCAAGTCCTGAGTGGGCAAGACTTGACCAGCAGACATTTAATTCAGTTTGTGAGGGTTATTGGGAAGGGAATGATGTAGTAACTCAATAGCCTTTTAAGTGATTGTGTTTGTTTTTGTTCCTAACAGGTTTAACTAATTACTTTTCAGATGCCTAGATACCCAAAGAAGCAGCATCAAGCTTTATATGGATTTTTTGTACACTTTGCTTCTTATATGCTGCAATTAATTGCTTAAGCATGTAATTATTATTAGATTATTGGTAATTGATAAACCTACACAATGAAAAATGCTTTCTGTAGTCTGTTGCTGTTAGCAGGGAAGTACTTTTCAGCCCTTCCAAATGATCTGTATTGGTAGAAGTATTTATATTGGTCACAATATTCCCGAGGCTGTAAGGAACTTGTGGATAAACACTAGAATGCAGAAAGGCAAATTAATTTTTTAAACCACATGGTTAACAGAAGTAATGTAATACAGTCTTTACAATAAGTCAACAATAAGTATACAGTTTCACAATTTTCCAATTCCATCTCACCAACAGTAAATATATGGCTGTAAAAATGAATTGTGCATCATGTAATTCATATGGTAACCCTTATAACCCTGTATAATAAATCAGTAGCTTTTCTAAATGATTTGTATGCTTGCTTATCGATATCATCTTTCTGACCAATGCCTGGTAGCCTACAAAAACATCCAAACTTGATTTCTTTTCATCTAATTAAGTCAAAGATGCCGGAATATTAGTCATGTCAAACGCACATGTTCCTGGAAGGTGGATCAATGGGTGTCTGTGCCAAGAGAGCAAAGGTTAATGAATCTCCATTTGTCCATGCCTCGCTGCCTGAGCTCCATCTGTGATCCGTGATATGTTTATATACAGCGCTGGAACAAATAAGATCTCACTGCAATAAAGGTTCAGTTTCCAAGGTTATGTATTTTATAGGCGCATGTAATGAACTAAACAGCTTTGCCTTCGTTTTTAAGAACTGCGGAAAATGTTTCTCCTAAATTCCAAACAAAAATATGACAAAATATCAAACAAAGAGAAATAATAATGTTTACATATGCTTGTGTTGGAAATTAACAGACACTGGCATGGAACTGTTATGTGTGTATGTATATTTATATGTATGTGTGCGTGTCTGTGTGTGTGAGAAAGAGAGAGAGAGAGAGAGAGAGAGAGAGAGAGTGTGTGTATGTGTACATATTTATATATACAATTAAGTATTACAACTGCAATTATTATATGTAATTACATAGAGAGAGAAAAATGTTTCAAAATCTTAAGAGTCAAAGGAAACATTTTCAGACATACCAAGTTTATTTATAACTCAGACCTTATTGATCCCTGCTAAGCTTCCTGAGTGAGCCGCAAGAATTCACAGGCGAGAATTTCCTTAATGCTCTTACTATAAATTTGATGAGCAAAAATTATAATAACTCCCATAGTCAAAAATCTGTTTCCCCCTTTTGAATGCATCATTTAACTATCAGCACACAGTTAGATCCATGTCATCATGCTTCTACATCTGAGCAACCTGATTAGTACTGCAGGCTACAAACACTGAAAAGCCAATGCATTCATTAGAGCCATTTTTTAATTAGAGGCATTAATTAGTCATGATTTTAACTAAAAAGTGCAATAAGGCCTTGAACGAGTGAGTGTGAGCGGGGGTGGGGTGGGGTGGTGGTGGTGATGCTGGTGGTGGTGGTGCTGGTGGTGCTGGTGGTGGTGGTGCTGGTGGTGGTATAGAGTACAATGTGACTCAAGAGAATTTGCCAAATTAAGAATTTCACATTTCTTCACATCTTCCGCATTACTGTGATAATTTTTCCATGTCTATTATTCACTTTTAACCTACTTTTTTAGCGATGAGCGATTAACCTACTTTTTTAGCGATGAGCGATTAACCTACTTTTTTAGCGATGAGCGATTAACCTACTTTTTTAGCGATTAGAATTTAAAAAGCTGATTTTGATTTTTGGCCTTTTAGACTGATGTCTGCAAATGGAACTGCCTGCCTCATATTGTGTCTCATTCTAAAACAGTGCAAACTGAAGCACTTTCTCTAAGTGGAGGACAAAACTCATTTCTGATGGGTAAACATGTGACCAGCACTGTTTGGTTGTTACCTATTTAAACACACTTAATAAAACCAACAGATGTGTTGAACATGGTGTTTCTGATCAGGTAAATCACCACTCTGTGCTGGACACAATCCGTCCAAGACAAGAGTTACATTATAACTTCATACTGGATGGGCAGCGCTATCTGCTGGAATTAAAATAAGATAAAATACAATAAGATAAAATAAGAATATGATCTCACGAGGGAAATTATTTTGTCATGAGCATGCAAGATAAGACAATAGAGATTTTATTTTATAAAAAGGCAATAATAATGCAACAGAAATAAGAAAATAACAATAAATAACAATAAATTTGTTATTTCTGAAAAAACAGCGAATTCAAAATGAACAGTTTTTGCTGCTTTGTTTATGCGTAGACTGAATGAACTGGGTCATGAGTTGTATCTTTTAAACTTTATCAGTGTTTACATGCTTTGTTAAACTCTTCCAGGGAGAAATATTTGGTTTTCTGTGTTAAGGCCCATTAACTGGATCTTAAAAAAATGTTAATGTTCTTCACAGCAAAAGAGGCTGGTCTGAGGCATCACTATGAAAAATATTTTTGGCCATCTTTACTTTTAAGAGTGAGCAGGCCGAATGTGTGTGTATGTGTTTATGTGTGTGCTTGAGTGTGTGTGTGTGTGTCTATGTGTGTCTGTATGTGCGTTGAGTGTGTGTGTGTGCGTGCGTATGTGTGTGTGTTTGTGTGTGTGTGTACTTGAGTGTGTGTGTGTATGCTTGCGTGTGTGTGTGTTTGTGTGTCTGTATGTGGTTGTGTGTGTGTGCTTGTGTGTGTGTATGCTTGAGTGTGTGTGCGTGTGTGTCTGTGTGTGCGTGTGTGTGTGTGTGTGTGTGCTTGTGTGTGTATGCTTGAGTGTGTGTGTTTGTGTGTATGTGTGTGTCTATGTTGTTGAGTGTGTGTGTGTGTGTGTGTGTGTGTGTATGTGCTTGAGTGTGTGTTTGTGTGTGTGCGCGTGCATGTGTGTATGTGTGTGTATGCTTGAGTGTGTGTGTGTTTGTGTGTGTGAATGTGCCTGTGGAGAGGATGTGAGGTAAGAAAGAAACAGTAAATGAACACCACAGTGTGAACTGGTACCTTACGAGTTCGCGTACGTCTGAAAGTGTGATAGCGAAACTTAACCACCTGAACCAAACTGTGAATTCACTTTCACCCCCCTGTGAACAGCCCTGCAACACAGGAACCAGGAGCTTGTGTCAAAAGGTTTTTTCAAAAAGAATATATTTTGTGTTTCTACCTATGGGTCAGCAGTGGCTAGCAAAAGTATCCAATCCCCCTCAGGTCATTTGAATCTTCTGGATTAGAGAGTATTTTTCTGTTCAGTATTTTACTGCAAATATTGTGCAAAATTAACAACAAAAACAGAACAAATACAAAGGGGGATTGCATAAGTATTCAACCACTTCCTCAACAGCCATAATTCTTTAGGGTAGATTACACAGCCAGGCAAAAGTTTGGACCCAACTTCTCATTTAATGTATTTACCTTCTCATTCAATTTAAATCTTTGAGCCATTCCAGTGTCACTGTGGCCATAGTTACAGCTAGTTTTATACCACACATACCTATTTGAAGTCTATCCAAAAAACCTTTTAACTGCTAACTGGGTCTTTTATGGGAGTGCTGAAGGCATGGCTTCTTTCCTGCAACACTCCGGGTGACGCTTGTGTTACGGAGAGCTCTTGAAACTGTGGACCCAGGCACCTTCTCAACAGTTTCAGACAAAGAGCTCAACAGACTGTTGGGTTTTACTAGCCCCCTTCCCCACTTGTTGTCTCTCTCTGATGCTTGAGTTTTATTCTAGGAAGGATCTGGGTGCTCTGAATATCTTCCCTCTTTCTGATTATGGCTCCAATAGTCCTGAAACTTGCCTTTATAATGGGTGCTTTTATATCCAGAAAGGCACCCTTCCTTAAGGACACACAAGGAGTACCTAATTATGTTTAATTATTATCAAAAAAGTGTCATGTTTGTGTTGTTTGCAATTGTCATTTGTGCAAACCTGGAGCTTCCAAAGCTGGAGGTTTGTAAATGTTTCAGTTTTTCTTGTATCTTTTTAATGGTGGTAGACAAATAATATAAATTGTAATAGTAGGAAATATATTAATATAAATGTTGTGTTAGGAAAACTGTGTTTGTATGTTTTATAATCCTGAAAATTCTAATGATTTCAAGGAGGTTGAATACTTTTGCAAGCCAGTCAAAACCTAAACTCACAAATCAAGTTCTACCTGGCACTCTCATTACTCCTCATGAAGTCGTTTCAGCGTATTTCCAGAAATTCTGCCAGAGGGGGTTCAACAAAGGAATTATGACTATTAATCACAACCTGCTGAATAAGAGACTCGGAGACTATTATTTCTGCCTGGACTGACGTAGGCTTGAATAATAGTCCAGATATTGATGATTGGTCAACTCTGAGGAGGAAGAAAAATGCTGACCTGCGTCAAACTGTGCCCTAAATTCAGCTGCAGATTTAATGACTGAACGTTTATGGACAGATTTCTTATCCTACAACATAACTGAAGCTGTCGGACTTCTACTTTGCAAGAACTCTACAGTGTAGTGTTGAGAGTTTCTGTCTAATGGGGATTTTGGAGCTTTTATTCAAAAATTACAAATGCTAATCCTACTTTTACATTTATTTTCCAAAAAATATACAAAAAGAAAATATTAGTAATACTGAAAACAAATGTAAAATATACACTGTAAGCGCAATTTAATGAATGAGAAATTGAATGGATGAGTTTCATCAATATTCCACCTCTTGTCTTAATCACAGGAGCAGAGATTCATCACATCCTTCCCTGCAATCTTTGGAAATAACTTCCCAGTGCCCTTCAAGCAGCAAACAGTTCTGTCTCATTTACTGGAGCTCATTTCACGCTTATTTGTCCAGCTCGTCCCTGCAGCTCTATGGAAGAAAGCTCTGGAGACTGGGGCGGACAGACATCACTCTCTAAACTTTCTGCTTTTTTAGGACTGGATACTTCTGGATCAGTTTCAAAGAATGCTTGGAATCATCACCCTATTGAAGAATGACATTTTGTCCAGTGACACGTAAACCAGAAGGAACTGTGTGGAGGGTCATTTTCCATTCTGGCCATATTTGATCTTTCAACGGTTACTTTAAGCTACGGAACGTTCTGCAAGGATTCAATCCAATAAAACATCAGATAAGTGTCTGCTCTGGGCTCACATCATGGACATTAATCTTTATTTCACTGAATAAATGAGTCTGTAATTGTAGGAAAACACTATTCAAATTCAAAGTGTGCCATTCACTCCTCATTAAGTCCATATGTGGAAATTAAGTTGAACAAGATAATTTAAGTCATTTACTTAAATTCCACTATTCAGTCTACAGTACTTTATGTCCACACATTTACACTGAAGTCAGAGTACGTGTTTAAATCTGGACTGATTACTGCACTTCATGGACAAATGTATTGGGACACACCTGTGTTTCAGGGTTTGTTTTAGGCCTTTTACTTCCAGTGAAGGACAGTCTTAATGCTTCAGCAGACCAAGACATTTTGGACACCACCATGCCTCCAACTTGGTGGACGCAGTTTGGGGAAGTAACTTTTCTATTCCAGCATGACTGTGTCCCAGTGCACAAACCTATTAGGACATGGCTGGAGGAGTTCAGTGTGGAAGAACTTGACTGGTAGAACAGAGCCCTGACCTCAATCCCATCCAGCAGCTTTGGGATGAACTGGAACAAAGATTGTTAGCCAGGATAAATGCTCTACAGAATGAATAGGCACTCATTCACACAGAAACTCCAAAATCTTGTGGAAAGCCTTCCGAATCAGAATCAGAATCAGAACCAGAATCAGTTTTAATGGCCAAGTATACTTGCATGTTCAAGGAATTTGACTTTGGTAGGTGTTAGCTCTCTATACACATAACAGACGAGTGGAAGCTCTTATTAGCTGCAAACGGGAACCAACTCCATATTAAACTCTATGTATCTGAATACAGTGTCATTAAAGTCCCTGTTCGTGTAAAAGTGAGGCGTGCCAATACCTTTGTTCATAAAACGTATAGGATATACACTTTAGCTCCATTCACTTCCATGTATTTCAGGACTCTTGTGCGCCCTCTAGCGTTCATTTTGCAATATTGCTTTTTTTCCGGAGAATCAGATAATGACGAGTGGGCAGCCTCCTAATGAGCAGCATCTGGCGAAACAGTGCAGATATCATGTTGAGAATAAATGGGCTCTAACTGTATGGAACTCCAAAGTGTTCAAAAGTATTATGAAATATTTTTGAATTTTATTGTGAATTAGTTGTATTTCACAATATAATTCTAACATATTTCATAATACATTTGAACAATTTGGAGTTCCATATAACTGAAACACTGATTCTTTCTTTTTGCAATGTGTTCATTATACATGTAACAGAAAATCCTCATAATGTGGTGTGTATGAAGTGAAGAGTGGCCAAACCTGTTATGAATATGAAATAATTCAAATACTTGATTCTTTTCACTTCAGAGTAGAAAATCCTCACTATTTTGTAGGAATGACTACCACATCCAATAAAGTTAATGTACCTAACAGTTAATAAAAGCTAGCCTGCTGCTTGGAACTGACCCCATTACCAGTTTTATAGATTGGAATATAATGGATAATTTGTTTTTATTATGCTCGTAGTACACCATTGTGATTTATTTCTCATAACTACGATGAAGAGTGCAGCAGACGTTGCATTTCAGAGCAGTTTGAATCAATTGCTGAGGTCAAGTGCCAAGCAGTACAGGAGAACAGGTCTTCATTAAAAAGCTCCTGTTGTAAGAGTGTTAAAGTTCATGCAAACATTTGAACCCTAAATAATCTGCAAATTTAGCTACATGGGTCTCACATGTTCAGTCACAACATCTGCCCTTTGATGTGTCTTTTGTGTTTATTGGACCCTGCTGGCACAGTGTTGGCCTGTCTACTGCGCAACTGGAGTTTAAGTAATCTGATAAGTGTCTTCTCGCTTCTTTCCCATTTCCTTAATGCCACTGCTTAATTAAGTCTTTGTGTTTTTGAACAGACTGTTGCATTTGTGACGTGAGCATCCGGCCTGCGCTGGATATAAATACTATACACTTTAAGGACAAAAGTATTGGGACATACCTCTTAATTATTATAATTCAGGTGTTTCAATCAAACTAATTGCCACAGGTGTCACTATGAAACACAATGTACTTAAAATATGCTTAACTCTACATTCATTTACCCCTGAAAATATGCCAAACACCTTAATTTGAATTAAGTGGCCATTAATTTGTAAACATTTCCCTTAATTTT
>JBBKCR010000031.1:10570301-10583234 GCA_037577295.1 Ladigesia roloffi | reverse complement strand
TTAAATGTATTTGCCTGGAACTACTTTTATTCATGGTAAAATTGTTAGTTGTGCACTCATTTTCTGCATTGGAAATGAACAATACATTTTGAGTAAACTATATGAAAATGTGGACATAGGGGAAGGCTATATAACACAAGAAAGACTTCAGTTCGGACCTTCTACTGGGAGGTAATTTAAAAACTGGACCTCGGTTACTTTTAATTGAATACCCCTGCTCTATGGGGACAGTACGCACTGTGCAGTGTGTAACGTGTTAATGCAGTGTGTAAAGAGAATGCATCAAATCTCTTAAAAGCTGAAAGCACAACAGCTGAAAGCACAACGATAAACTCTCTTGATGTAAACGCATATTTATTATGGTCTGAGTCTTTTTATCAGTTCATCAAAAAGCTGCCAGCTGCATAGTCTAATATGCAGACTATGATATGTGATTGGATTTCACTGCGATTTGTTTTCACATGCTCACATTAATTATTATATTCAGAAAAGAAACAAAAAATGGTGTGGTTAGAAAAATAACTTTATTGACGTTGTACATAAATATATTGATACAAGATAATATATAATGTTTACACAAAAGAAAATAAATATCTGCAAAATGCAAATGACTCATTATTGCAGGGAAACAGAGATTTTAAATCCGACTTTAAGGAAAACCACATTTGAATTTTGCCGCTCAAAATTTGGCTTCATTAGATGATTTGATTCAGTTTTTAATGTTTGTTCCAGCAGAGTAGGAGCATTTCTTCATCTACAGCTGTTATATTTTTCTCTCTCTTTTTAAACCCACCAGCACCCTCTGCTGTGTACTTCACCACCTCTTCAGAGGCAAACAGAGATTTAGATGTAACATCTAAAGGTAAAGGAATTATGTTTTTTATTCATTATACATTTGCATATTCAAAGACTGGCAACTGCAAATAACAGATATTCTGATCGATAACTCATTTCTAACATAGTAAAAATACATGGAAAATCACAAATCTGTCCAGGAGCATTCAGACCAGTAGGCCTATATAAACATTTTAAGGTTTTTAAAGTGTTCCTAACAATGCCCATATGCATAAATGAAGCTGAGTGGAAAAAACAGGATACATGAGTGTCCTAACACTCTTAAATAGTCTTTAAGGGTAGATTTTTCATTTGGTGGTCTCACACAATGACCCAGGATTAGATCTCGTCACATGGGAACTCATTGCTATTAATCCAGTACAGCTGACAACTGTAAATAACAGTACAGAGTAGAGGAGGCTTTTTCTTGAATCTCTACCAATCTTTCATTCAGAGATCCTCAGACTCCTCACAACCAACCCAGGATACCTTTTCAAGTGTCTTTTCTCCCACAGGATTGAACTACAGAAAATGAACAGAAAAAAGACAAAATTATGTTCAGTATTATTACAGTGGTTATGCCAGTGGTTCAAGTGATGTTACTGGTTTTGCATATCTCAGCTGTAGTGTCATGTCTTTGGGAAACTAGAGTGAAAATTACACTTTTGTAATTACACTAATAGTTCTGTAAAACCTCAAATGAGATTTTGACAGAAGAAATGTTCAAAACAGGATTTTTTGAGAGGAATCAAGATTCTAGGACAGAATCACATCAAGGCATACCTGTCCTCAGTATGTAAACCAGCCTATGACAATAGAACAGGCATTTTGTAGGGAAGGCCAGCAGTGCTGCCGTGCCAGCCTCTTAGCAGTGCCCGTGGGTCCTGGAGTGGTCGGCGGTGCTGCTGCTGTTGGTGGTGGAGAGGTCCTTGATTTCGCCACTTTCACTGGTCTGGTCGGTTTGGTTCTTGGTTTGGGCTTTTGCCTAGCTCCATTTGGTCTCCTTTGGTCTGATTTTGGAGATTCAGGCCTGGCGTTCCTTGGCTTGCCTTCAATGATGTCTGGACTTGTCCAGTCGGGCTGCACGCGCTCATCCCTGGGTACATCGACACTGGAGGAAGAACTGGTGAAGACCATTTGGGCCTCATCAGATGCTTTCTTGCACATGAAGGGCTTGAGAATGCTCTCTCCCTGGCAGGCGTTCCTCAGCTTGCGGAGGCCCCACATGATCTGCGTGAAGAAGTGACGTGGGTTGTTGTTGTAATTTCGGCAAACCTGTGGCCTGCCCTGGTAGTCGCACCAGTAGGATCTGTCCCGGGAATGGCAGTAGATGCGTAGATTGGTCAGGTCACCATAATCCGTTACCATCATAGAGCACTGATCCTTGGCTTTGGTGGCAAACCGAACAGGCTCTTCCCACGTGCTCTCCTGGCTCTGAACTAGGGATGCCCAAAAGCAGCAGGACAGCATGAGTGCACCAGCCGGAGATTGCATGTTGAAAGCTGGAGAGCTGGAGGCTGAGAATGTGAGGCACTTAGACGTCCTTTGCTGTTTATGGCCACTGTTCACAAAGAGGGCATTTTGAGTTATAAAGGCAGGGAAACATGCGGGAGGGGGGCTCAGACCCCCACCACGCTGGCATTGGCATCGGTAGACTATCAATGAGAAGCAGGCACACATATGAAAGCAATTGAGAACAGGATGCATGCACATGTCAAACACCGTGGGCACACACCCAAACCCGTAACTCGCATAACTCTTTGCACAAATGGAATCAGAACACCGCAGCTATATATGTTTTCCGTCTCTCGTTTTGACTCACCGACCATGAGAATTTAAGGAATCAGAAGTTATTTGTAATGAATTCCATAATAGCACAAGTAGATGGATTTCATTCTTTCTTTTTGCGAGTGACCGATGTTCAAAAACGTTGACATGCTTTTTATAACACCCAGCCACCAAAAACACAGAGGGAGGACGTGCAGGCTATAATTTAGAATATTCAGCCGAACATTTAATTACCTCCCAAAGGAAAATAAACAGTAAACAGTTGCTTAAATTTGGATTCCCTGTCTTTGGTTATAAGAAAAAACCTCTTAATATTTCTTTCATTTTAACATTAATATCACAGTGAGTTCAATGCGCAAACAATTTGTCAAACAAGTTCCTTCAAGTTCATATTAAGTTATAAACATTGCAAATGAAGTTACTAATTAATTATACCAGTATTTTAAAAAGTAACTTGCATACAGAATTTGATTAGCCCACATATAAATCCATCAAATTGGTAAATTTGTTTTTTTCTGACCAGAATTAAATATCCCAACATTGTCATTTCTTCATTATGCAATTAATATTTCGGTTTCTTTGGATTTTAGGCTTCTTTGGATATGAAGGCATGGTAAAAATTTAGACTCACTTAAAAATACATTATTTACCATACAAAATTACCACCGTGGTTTAAGCAGGAACACCCGAATTGAGAAATGGATGACTGTGCAACTTTGTTTGATCACATTTGACTGGATAAAGATGGCAGAAAATAAAATGAACAGGATTTAACAGAATCGCAGGGAGTGAAGATTTATCCAGTTTTAAATTTTATTCACAATATTTTACAGTTTAGCCAGCCTAAACACTTGGACTTGAAAACCATCCGTGTTGACAACAAGCCCCCACGGTGGCTAAATGCCACAGGACATCAGCGGAATGTATTTGAGCAAGCGTAATCACCACCAGGCGTACTACCACTGCACCTGGAGGTGGAGGAACAGTGCATGATAAAATCAAGACCACAGCCGACAGCAGAATGGAACTAAGGTGCCTCGGGCGAAGAAGAAGAGTTAAAAATAAGGTAGCACACTTTATCTGAGGCCTGCGTAACACTGTCATATACTTGTCAAGTGATTTAATGAACCATTCTGATACAAAAAATATCTAGCACCTGACGTCATCATTAATAACAGACAGAAATATTACCAGAGCAATGAACTAGAGATATTTGGTGACGTGACTGGTGATATCATACTATGACAGTATTAAGGAGGCATTTGTTTAGTCTTCAAGCAAAGTGTCAAGAGAAAACGTGTTATAGTCTTTTGTAAATTTCATCCTGGGTTTTTGCTTATCCAAAACATACAAACGTTTTTAGATGCATTACATTCACAAATTTGATAGCTCCTCAGTGAAAGTAATATCCGAAAACAATATTTGTAATAGGCAAAAAAAACCCCACTAAGACCTGAGATCTACATCAAAAATAGGTTTTGGCATCAAAGAGCATTTTTTTTTCTTGGAGAGTTATATGACTATGCCTACAATGATCCAAACTCAAGTTGACAAGCTCTCCTTGTTAGTATCATAACAATGGCAGTTTAAAAAAATTGGCTATTCATTAATGTAAACTAAATTACACCACACCTGCCACATTCCTATTTTCCCCGAACAGTTAGAGATGTTACTGCTACAAATAAAAAAAAACAGCATCTTCAGCATTTCAGGACACAATGATCCGACACCCACAGAAGAATTTTCATGCATTGCTAGAGCAGGGTTTGGTAGCCACCTCAGCTTTACCAGGGATGAACACAGATCTGCATGTCTGGTTGTCCTCATTCACTGTGCACAGGTAGCATGGAATAAAGAACAAATGTAAAGGCAACAATTCACTCAGCCTCAGAAGGGCTTGACGACAATCCCACGTTTCATTATCACAAGAGGACAAGTGCATATGCAAGCACATGGAGCATATTCATCTACACACAGCCACAATATTAAAACCACTGACTGGTGAAATAAATAACTTTGATTTTCTTGTTACAATGGCCCTTGTAAAGGGGTTGGGTATAATAACCAGAAAGTCAACTGTTCTTGTAGTCAATGTTTTGGAAACAGGACAAATATTGACAACTTGACGTGGATGAGCTGGTGCATCTCCAGAACAGATGGTTTGGTGGAATGTTTCCAGAATGCTGTGGTCAGTACCAACCGAAATTGAAGAGCTGGTGATAGGTTTGTGGGCATCTATGTCTCACTGTTGCGAGTGGGGAGTCGAGACTAGCCTACTGTAGGAGATCTACTGCAGCACAAAGTGCAGAAGAAGTCAACGCTGGCTATGATCGATGGATGGGAAAACAAATAGCAACCTGCTGCATATGGGGCTGTGTAGCTGCAGACCGGTCAGAGTGCCCATGCTGACCAGTCTACTGCCAAAGGGACCTACAATGGGAATGTGAGCATCAGACAGGACCATGAAGCAATGAAAGACGATGATGGCATGTAGATGGCTGTCTGTGCCTATGTGGCGCTTACGTGGGGACGAGATGGCATCAGTTCGCTCTATGAGGCAAAACTGACAGAGACAGTATGATGTTCTTGACTATGTTCACCTGGGACACCTTCTGTCATTCATGTTACTTCACCATGAACCACCTATCTAAATTTTGCTGCAGACCAAGTACACCCCTTTGTGACAGTGGCCTCTTTCAGAGGGTAGTACACCCCTACACACTGAAAAAATATTCAGGAATGGTTCGGGAAACATGATAAAGAGTTCACGGTGATGACATTCAAAAGATCTCAAGATGATCCAAGGATGCATTATGAAAAAGGAAGGCTCCATTTGGTAACAATATCTTGGAGCTATATCACACAATATCTTTAGAGGTCTTGTGGAGGCCATGTCTCACAGGATCAGACCTGTTTTCGCGACACAATAGGGACCTACACAACATTGAACAGATGGTTTTAATGTTATGGCTGATGGATGTCTGGGTTGCATATGTTGGTGGCTCAAAGGCCATTGGTCTTCGATGGTCAAGGTTGTGATCTGCAGATAGGTTTACTGCCACACAAAAAACCCTCCAGTCATTAAGTCAAGTTCAAGAAGTCGTACTTTAACCTGAATTCCAGACAGTGTATTCTACACAAAATTTAAAACAAAAAGAAAAACAATAGAGACAATAAAATAGAAACAGTTTTGGGAATGATGCAGTGGTGATGTTTCAACATTGTTATGTCTGCCATAAATGACCTCTCAATGACTGTAAACAAAGACACATACGTACAGTAGCTAAATGTTGAGGCCTCCCTGACTCTGTGACTGAAATAACAGTGCCGGAACCGTGCAGCAATCTCTTGATGTGACGAGAGAAGTGAAAAGGCCTCAGAAAAAACAGACAATGAGGCAGGGTAATCACTGAAGGAGAGAGTTGTGAAAAGCATTTTGTCAAAGGACAGTATACAGTGTGATGTGAAGATGGACTCCATTCTTGGCCCTGTAGCTGGGCGTCCTCTTCTGATGGCGTCCCACTCTGAACTGGGCCTGCTGTTTATCGGGTGGGCAATAATCTGAAATCACAGGAGGTAATGCATCATAAGCTTGAATGAAAAAGTGAATTAAATCAAAACTGAAATATATGCACATCAAAGACAGTAATACATCTAATTACTTATTTATTTCCACATGCATAGGACATACTCACTGACTTCATATTATATTAAGAACACCTATTTTGCAACAATACACTTTATCCTTTTTATCAGCTCTGCTCAGTATTTCTGCAATATAATTATTGAAGTTCTACAGTTGGGTGGACAGTAGTTCATTTGTTTCCCTACATTTCTCTACTGTTCTCTTTGTCCATTTTATCAGGTTTGATAACCACAAACCTGCACCTTGTAGTTCAGCAAGTACTGTAGATTTACAATTAGGTTGACTGTCATTAATTATGTGTAGCCCCATTTATCCTGTTCATCTGTGGTCCTGTGGGGGTAGTGGCCATAGGTAAAATGGGAACTACAGTCAATTTAATGCATCTAATCTTAGAACTACAGTAAAGAACTTCTTTAAGGTTTCCCATTACAGTCACATGTGAACACAGCACATCACACAGTGTGAAAAATGTTAGTGGTATCACAAACATTCCAGGCATTCAAACCCACAACCTTCTGATTGCAGGAGCAACTCCTTAACCACTAGGCCACCAGCTGCAAGGTGCACATTTATGGAAAGCAAAGCTGATAAAATGGGCAAAGAGAACAGTAAAGAAATGTAGAGCTAAAAGATGATCAAACTGTACCACATCTATGCAGACATATAGATGGACTGCAGTCTGTAATTGTTAACTGTTCTATATGGACAGTGAAGACAATAAAATGGACAATTAGTGTAGGCACAAGATAGGCATACCTAATGAAGTTTCTAATGAGAGGATTAAATATAAACACAACTACTACTACTGAAGTGATACATCATTATTGAAAATTTTCCACAACTGGAAAATTCCCCGGACTTAAAAAAAAGTTATGCATTTAATTTTGATCCGAGTTAAGAATTCTTTCCCTCTGCGTTTTTTAATGATGACAATATTTTTTTTGGAAATGATGCATTATTTTTGTTTCCAAATAGGACACAGACTTACAGTTCAGAGAGTTTCAGTTCCATGTCCCAATAGAGCTAGATGAATAACAGGAAAAAAATCAATGAGTAATGTGTGGATCAAAATATGGAATCAAGCATAAATGAGCTGCAACATTTAAATGTGGTTTGAAAAGCTAGAGCAACAGAACAAAAAGGAAGCGGGTTGGTAATGTTATCAGATAAGGATCAGATATTCACACAGTACAAACCTTCACACAACACGAAGCCATTCAGACAGACCCACTCTAAAACAAGGCAACCGATAAACATGACACCAGACGTCAAGTGCTGAAAAAAGGATGAAATGAACTTCCCATGATTCAAACGTGTTCATAATTTCCACAAGAATGTAATGCATAACATTCATACCAACATTGTATCAGTTTTATGTATTATGACAATCTGTGTTGGTTTGGTATATTTTATTCATAAGAAAAGGACACATTTGAATCAAGGAATCCTGATTTTAGTGAGGTAGAGAGACTCAGAAGTCAATGGCAATGGAAAACTGCCCTTAAAGAAGAGCGCACATCAATAATCAGCTGTTGAGAGTGGTTATTAATATGAAGCATGCTACAAAGACAGTTGTTAATATGTGAGGTCATGCCAGCTGGAAAGATAGAAAGACAGTGGGCATCTTCTTTCACCCAGTACCTTACTGGAGTTTTGGGGGAAAAAAAATCAAACGCTCCTCCATGGTGTCACCAGTCGACATGGCGAGGGGGCGCGGAGGCCCGTGGGAATCGAGTCATAGTATCATAGGCAGGGATGCTTTGGGCACAAAGGAAGAGATAGTCAGGATCCAATCCACACCCGCCTTCACAGCCCTTTCTCTAAAAGACCATTCTCATTTTCTCAAACCCCTCCAGTGCCCAAAAAGAGCAGGATGCAAGCTTCCCCATGCCACACAGAGCACTACAGATGAGCACACATGCCACATTAATGCCACTACAAGTGTTGCTGTGTTCTGATTTAAAGGCCCCATATTCTGCAATCATATTATATCAATTTTGTTAGTATATCCATGTACCAAAACCAGACATTGCCACTTTGCAACCTCCCTTTTAAATTGAAATAGAGGTACTTAAAAAATGTTCACACAGGATATCAGTCTTATTTCCAATAAGCATAGACATATGCTTAGGATATGGGCCCTTTAAAACAAATAAAAAAAATCAAGCCACTTAAGCTCAGATCAGTAATAAAAAAAGATATGTGTCACTGTTTGTTCTAGTTTAAAGTAATCAGCCTGTAAAAGCCACTCTCAACATTTCTTCCCCATAAATTGTTTGGTAAGAGCAATTACTGGAAATTCCACTAGTTATATTTTAGTGCTGCTCATTTTCACTCAGTTCTCTGAGTTTAACCATAGACTCATAAGGCTAGAACTATGTTAACACCTGACCCATGGCTGGCCTCTGTGGTGCTATGTGTGGCTTTGCATTCTGCTCTGAATCACACTGTGATATCTAAGGATGTCCCGAACAGAGATGTCTCTGGCAGGCGTGCAGTTATTGATGATAAACTGGTCAGAACCACCAGTGGTGGAGTTAATCTTGTCAGAGTCACATGCAGAGAAACATGCAATGCATTAGAGAAACAAATCAATCAGTGAGTGTTGTGATGAACTTTGGTCATGCTTTTTATGAGCATGCAATGTTAGTATGAGGTCAAACGCATTCAGCGCCAGTGTGTACAGGCATCAGGCCCAACATCACTGCTGCTGAGCTAACACCAAGCAAGAGGGGAGAACCCGAAAAGTGCAAAGTGGACGATTTGCACATTTCGCTCGAGGAAAGGGCCAATTTATCACCCAGCATGCATTGCGTCTCCTACAGTGTCATCATACGTCCTTCAGCCAAACCACCTCAGACCTTGCATGCAAGTTTAATCCACTCAGTGCAAGGGGGCTGGGTTCTTTTTACCTTGTCATTTTACGGTTTTGGAAACCATGTAAACGTTCATTATAATAACCATTATTACCAATTTCCATGATGAAACAGAATATTAAATACAAACAATCATAAACAAAATATGGCATAAGACAAATGACATGCGACTGGGGGCGACTAGGGCTGGGCTTCGTCTCATAAATGTCACGTTAAGTATAAAATGTTTTAAGTACAAATTGTTTCTCACAAAATTGAACGATGTAAAATATACAGAAATCGTGAGTCGATGTGTGATTTCACCAGCCCTTTTTCTTAAACAAGGGAGCTCTTTTTTTGTTTGTTTTAAAGACAACACACAAGACAAGCAAGACCCTTCACCGGATAAGCATTCCAAGGCTAAAAGCTGAAACCAACACCAAATATTTAGCAGAAAGATTTCTGTACAAAACAGGTAGAGATGTCTTATTAATGAGTTTCTCAAAAGAAGAGAGCGGGAGGAAAATGGGGGAAGGAAACAGCTTACGTTTTCATGGGAATTGTCTCAATGCTAAAAAGATACAAGACAGGCAAGAACATTAAACCCACTGTGAATGCAAAACCGCGCCAGAGAGCTTTGTGTACAGTGACATCACGGAGATGTCAAAACCGATGTCTCCGGTCAAGACACTTGGTGATTTTGTCTATAGCAATGCATCGGTATTGTAAGTGCATGTGAATGACTGAATAATACTAAAAAGAAAACATTTAATATATACAGTATTTATAGTTTTCTTAAAGTGCAAAGTGCTGGACTGATAAAAATAAAATAATAAAAAAAACCCACAACAACAAAAATGGACAAAGATGGAAATAGCAAGAATTGGTTATCATAATGTGAAATGCCAAGTCCCTGAGACAGAAGAACTGGAAAGATTGAGGGGGGGGGGGAGAGGAAAGAAGGAGAACGAGAAGGAAAACAAAGAGAAAGAGAAAAAAAACAGCCTGGTTACTATTTCTACCACATATAGAAAAGCAAAGAATAGTGATGAGATGAACATCTTCAGCACAATTGCAGGGACAGTTCTTCTACCAGTTTAAAATGTGGTTCTGGTTAATAATGATGTGTTTCATGTAGTCGGCCTTACTACAGAAATGACAGACGGTCTTGGCAGGGCTACTCACTCGTCATAGACGTCCTCTGTGTCCATTCTGCGGTAGAACTTGGCCAGCCTCACAGACAGGATGATGCTGGGAAGCAGAAACAGAGTGGAGCATCCCAGTCCGAACCAGAAGGTGTTCTGCAGCCAACATAAAGGAAAGTGGCATTGAAACAAATGGCAAATTCATACGTAAATCAAACGTGACACACTACTAGTGAAAACTTTCAGCACACACAAAGGTAGATGTTCTAAATTTACATGTTACTTACTTAAAATGTACTTAAAATACACTCAGTATTCTTTGTTAGCAAATACATCTAGAGTATGTTCACCATTCGAGTACCTTCATTAACCAGAAAATGTTTTTAATTTATCACAACTGACCTACAAACATCCACCTAATATAATTATTTGTATAATGTGGATCACCAGACCACTTGTCTATCTCAATTATTTGAGATATTTAATGATCTATTAGGTGCTGAAACAGTGAATGGATATTTTTACAGGTTTGTGCCCATTTGAAGACCTTTATTTACCAGAATATATTATTATATATAACATATAATTATAACTATAATGTGTGTCACCAGACAAATGGTGGTCTCTTTGCTAGCACTGTAGGTGAATAGGATCAAACAGTGAACACATGTAAAGTTAAAGGAAAGTCTAGAATTTGATTCTGTATCAACACACAACCAGGATCAGATGTCAAATAAAATCAGAATTTTATTTGACATATTTTCATTTATAGTCAGTTATGCAGCATCTTTCGGATGATATAAAACCTGCTTTTGAAATAAATGGACAAATGCCAAAAGCCTGCACTACACACAGCACCATATATTCATCCATTAAAGACTAGTTGACTGGTTCATGTAGTGATCACATGACAGTTGGAGGGACCTGACCTGCCACTGGGCTTCTGGAGAGAAAGCAGCAAGGGGCTTGTTAATACTGTTACTCAGGAGCAGTGCCTTTTCGGCTGTTTGGAGTTGTAACACCTGAGAGTAGAAGCCGTCAGCATGGCACACAATACACCAGCTGTGTTTTTCATGTTCTCTCCCCTTAAATTTGGGGATTTTGTGTTTGACTTCATCTCAAATGCTGGATAATAAAATCTGTCTTATAAGATTGAATGGATTTTTGTATTTTTGCGGGACCCATGATGTAGTGAAGGACCACACAATAGACCAATTATACATGCAGTCTTGTGAAAGGTCAAACACAGTGACCTTTCAAACCCCCCCACAAATCTCACAAACTTTTAAGATCGAGCCCACCCACAAACTCCCACAAACCCAGGACAGCCTGACACACCCCAGCCACTCCTTCTGACTACCACGGTGAGTCTGAACTTGCCCCTCACAGGCCCTGTCCAGTTCATACTGAATGAAAGGTCACACCTGGTATTAGCTCAGGCTTGCCATGCACATATCAGTGTTGGTCAGTGTAATGGCTCAGCATGTGTTTGTTTCTGGGTTTTCTATCTCTGTATAAAAGAGGCTCCATGAGGCCTTTGTTGAGTTATTACTGATTTGTTTTATCACAGTAACAGTAAAAATGAGACTGAAGCATATTCCTCTGCATTTATTTTCTTGCTCAGAACCATGGTCTTGGACATCAAAAATGATTGGTAATTGGTGAATTAGGAGGCAATGTGTACGATCAAATAAACTGGTTATTTCCATTGAGTGAGGTATTTAGCTCCTAAACTTTTCAGCAAATATAATTTGTTGTTTTGGACGATTTTATTATATCAGAGATTCGATCCTAATACAATTCTAGGGCTCTGCAGCCCTTCACCACTTGGTTCAAGCATGTCAGTTCAAGATAAACATCTGGAACTGGAGAAATATGTTGGTTGTATCATGGTCAATGCTGACTGACTCAATAACCCCTGTGCTAAAAGCATAAAAAGATACAATTTTATTCAAAATTTGAAGTTCACATCCTTTTTGCCTGATTTAACCTTTTGGAATACTCAAAATGTGTTTTGTTCGATATGGTTCCAATTAGGAAAATGCCATATTTAAAGCTTTCCTACAAAAGATTTGTTCATTTATTTCATTTACCAAATCTACAAAATATGTAATTTATTGGGGATATTCAAACTTTTGCTCATTATTTCCAGTAGCCCACAATGGCCAGTGCAGGTGATATCTACACTTTAAAAAGTTATGGACTGAATTAGCTTCATACTGGATGTGTACTTGATAATTTCCACTTGAATAAAATACATCAACACAATTCATGTATTTAGTGGGAAACTCTAATTTCAACTGCATTCATGTGATCTATATTATTGATGTGTAAATTATGTAGACATGTAAAGCAATTATTTCCTAGCTCCTTCTTCCTCTATACAGATTTCTCACCATTGAGTCCAGGAGAAAGCCACAGGCCAGAATCTCTGCAGTGTCCATGATGTTGCTAATGGGCTTGCAGGTGGCCACCTCCATATCCAGCTTTAGGAGAGAAAAATATGATTTGTTAAATGTATGACTTTATGTCAGCAATGAGTTAATGTAAAATGGCATTTGACAGACAATATTATCCGGAGAGACTTCCAGTCATTAGTTACAGATACAGTCTTACAGTCATTAGTTACAGAGACAGTCTTACAGTCATTAGTTACAGGGACAGT
>JBBKCR010000031.1:10548599-10564870 GCA_037577295.1 Ladigesia roloffi | reverse complement strand
GTGTGTGTGTGTGTGTGTGTGTGTGTGTGTGTGTGTGTGTGTGTGTGTGTGTGTGTGTGTGTGTGTGTGTTACCTGAGGCCACAGCAGGGTATGGTCAGCAATCTCAAGAATGCCAGAAGTGTTCGGAGGGGCAGCAGAGTGAACACGTAGAGAAACGCATCCAGGCACAGGAAGAAGCCAAACATCATCAGCTGCAAGAGAAAACAGCACAGCAAGCACAGTGTACAGAGGAGCCTTTCAGAAATGGTTTATGCTGGACATATTAACTTCCAGAACAACCATTTTAATGGTAGAAAAATCCAATCATGTAAAATATGGTACTTGAATGGATAAGAAACACAATATCTTATTATGGGGACAGTCTGTTCATTCCTAGAGTTTGAACAGACTGTTGAAGTGCGCACACAACCTCAATATATACCAATTTTCTATTTACTTTTTCATACTTTCTACATACATATTTGGTTGGGGCAGCTGGTGGGTTAGTGGTTAGGGAGTTGCCCCTGTGACCGGAGGGATGTGGGTTTGAATCCCAACACTGCTAGTGTCATCACTGAAGTACACTAGGGTACTGTCTAGAGTTGAGACATGATTTTCGAATACTCGAATATTCGATATATGTTCGAAAATCCAATAGTTATTTTGAATACCGTTATCTCACTTAAGGGACTCCGAAAAAAAAAAAAAGCGTTCGTTTCCTCACCAATACATCAAGTAACGCATTAATTCCATCAGAGAGTGTCGCTAACACTAAAGCTCCCCCATAGGCTACTCCAGAAGAAGAAAACTGAATTTTACCAAGCGGCATGAATAATGCAGAGGCTAGTAAAAGTACCGTATGGGACTCGTTTACGTTAAATTGCAATGAAATTGAAATTCAGTGCAAACTGTGTCATATGAAGATGGCATACCACAGATCAACCACTACCATGCACAGTCTTCAGTCAGCCGTTTCACCGGATTTAGCCTTATTGGCTAGGCACTTCTAAATGTGGTTAGTGATGCATTTTTTAAATTGAGATAGTCTAGAATATAGTTTAATAGCTGCATTGCTCTTGTTCATTTACTGTACTGTGATTTGGAAAAGTGTGTGTCATGTGATTAAACAGTTTGTGAAAAATAACTTTCACCCTCTCTGTCGTCATGGGGGGTCGATTTTCGAAAAAAATCCGAACATTGTCTGTGCCAAAAAGTCACATGTCCCCACATGCTGCTCCCTTCGTTGGTGGCAGCCCACTGCTTCACTTGGTGGAACGGTTAAAAGGCGTTTAGTGCTCCACTCAGTCACACATCAACATAATAATCTGGGCAATAGTCTTTCTGAATATTTCTTATGGGTTTAAAACTATCATTGTGTGAAAGGCTTTGTGAATTATTTTTGCTAAGATATGCAACAGTCTAATGATGTGAAATGTTCTTACCAGGTGCTAAAATATTATTATGTGCAATATAAGATGGTGTTCTCTAAATGGTACTAAATCATTTTATTACTTACAATATCCTATGTGCAATATTACTATTTGTTCAATATTTGCATTATTTAATTTTACTTAATGACTTCACGGCTGAAGATTTTCTAATAGTGTCATTACTTATTCCAAACTACAATTACCTTTTTCCACTTAGCTTTTTCCACTTAGCTGCAGTATTTACTCATAGATAAATATTAAACCAAGCATTTCTGTATGTAGCACTGTCTATTTATATTGATGTGTTTTTTCTCTCTACAGATACATTATCCTGTGTCCTGTGTCTCTCAGTGTCTTTGTATGTTTTGACAGTCATCACATAACACATAATTTCCTCTGGGATCAATAAAGTTTTCTGATTCTGATTCTTCCTCAAATGCAGAGAAAGATATTCTCACTGTTTTCACCGTATGCCTGGACCAACTGATTCTGAGTCAGACGCTCAGCACCCTTTCCAGCTTTTGCCTAGCTCTTCAGGTGCTGTGGGATGGAATATCTTTAGGGTCACACACGTCTTTGTGTGCACATACACAGTCCTCAGAGTCCACGAATACACACAGGCAAAAGCAAACATACACAGACGCATGCACACACGCGTACACACACACACACGCGCACTTGTTTACCCAAGGAATACCACAGACCCAGTATAGGAATAGAACTTTGCAGTGTATGATTGAGTCTCTTGTGGAAGGCATTTACACACCAGATCACACACACACTTTCATAGAGTTGTGAGAATCAACATCAAAAGTCTTTTATCCTAATTGTTTATATTGTGATAAATAACATAATAATGCTCCAACAATGTATGTGTGTATGCAAAGTATGAATTTGAACACTTATACTAATAACACCATCAATCTAGACCGTTTCAAGAGTTTGAATGTAAAATAAAGCGGCCCCTTACACTCAGGCGTGAACACACACCACAGCACACAGTGTGAAATTCTTTCGCTGTATTCAACCCACCGCCTCAGTGGCACTCCTTATGATCACTGGGGCAACATCCCAATCACCAGACCACCAGCTGTCCCTAAGTGCATTTAACTCCCATCCCTTTGAGATATTATTAGTGTATTATATATCTGTTGTGGCTCTTGTTTAAAGTGTTGAAAAAGTGAAAAAATGGCCTGTTCTGGCTGTGAAGAAATCAAAATCAACCAAATGATCTGTGAACCCCTACACAATCCTGCATGGTTCAGCTGCTCCATCTACTGGTTAAACATAGATTACTTTCAAACCAGCAGAAGCTCAACATTAGCTTTGCAAATGTTTTTACCTTCAGTACAAAATGTCCTTATGCAGTTGTTCCCTTCTTTAAGAGGAACTAGCAAGCGTAATTGTCCTCTTTTCAAAGCGACATTTAATACAGAAAGAAAAAGTCCTATTTTTTTCACTGTTATACTTTTTACAAGTAGATTTTTATACAGACATGCATAAAAAGCTTTTAAATTCATAAGAATTGCAAAATAATGTTTAAAGCTTAGGTCATACAGTGAGTGCGGATGTAGACTGGTCTTATCTGAAGCTTTCTGAACTATGGTCTAGATTACACGTTGCAATAAACACATCACAAATTTGTTGATGTAAGATAAAGAAAGAAAAACACAGAGAAAATAAGAGTGTGTTATGTGGGAGAATTCTGAATAAGGTGTGTGTGGAGCCCACCTTCTCCAGCTCCTTGGGAATCCTCATGCATGTGTAGACCCTCTCTCTCTGCTCTGTGTACTTTGCCTCGTTGCGCTCCAGAAAGTAGCCCCTGGTCAGTTCTGCACACATAAACCTCAGCAAGGACGGCTCGTCTGCCTCCTTTGCCTCTGTGGAGGAGAAGGGCATTCAGTACACCCAGCATGTAGGGAATGCAGCACTCAGGTCCAACCACAAATGCAGAATTCAGTCTCATCACTAATCATTACGTAGAAAATTCAGTACATCCAGCACTTGCTACAAATAATATTCAGTACTGTCAACATTTGATACATGTGAAACAAAGTAACTTCATTATTCAGTACACAAACAGTATATTTATATTTGATATTTTGATTTAAAATTCAGTATGGACAACATTGAAAACATATAATGTGCAGTAATTGCAGCATTCAGTGCATTTAAAATTCAGTATCAATACATTCAAAACATACAAATTCAGTGCATTCAGGATTCAGTGTATATAGAAAATTCAGAACTTCAGCATTGAGAAAATATAAAATTCAGTACCTTTAGAATTCAATACACACAATTCAGCATTCAATATAGATCATATTTAGTATCAGTATTCAGCACATGTTAAATTAAGGGCCTTTATGCATGGATTTCAGATGCATCAACACTGTTTTAGACCATTTAGTAACATTCATATGGACAGAAATCCATACCATCAATATTCTTAATACATATAGTATAGTATTAATATAGCATAGCAATTCCGTACCAAGTGTATACACATCATTTATGCGTCATCTGTCCATTATATAGAACCAGAACCATAAAATAATAAAATAAGTGATTAATAGTCTCTTTTAGAGCGATTTTTATTCATTCGTTAAATGACATTATTTCAAATATTACTTGCTGCACCAGTATTATGTTTGGTTTGTGAATGGGATGAATGGTTTAGGAGTCTAAGCTGCTCTGTTAAGTCTTAAAAACTGTTCTCATCTTATTGTCCAAATGCCATTAATATATACTAGAGATGGGCCCGATCCGATCTGATATCCGCATCAGGTTCTGATATAGCTGTAAATCCAATATCGGATACCGGCTGGACAGTCCCAATCTCAATATTCCAGATCTTAAACTCGCTGCTGTGTAATACGAGATATGTTGGCAGCAAACGCCTGTTGACATTTTCCAAAAAAGCAGCAAATTTACAGCAGACAACCCAAAAACGAAAGAATATCAGAAAATATTTTTATTTTGCCCTCTCCCGCACTCTATATCTCTCAAAACACAATGAAGAAAAAGCTGGGCATCTCTGCTGTTCCATCTTAAACACAGAAGTGGTGAGATTAGACTCTGCCCACATCATGTATCCGAATTCACATTATTTAAAATATATTCGTTTTGCACTTTTTTGACAGTTGTTGCTGCTAGAATTTACATAATTCTTTAACTATTTAAATGATCATTTATAAATACGTGGCCTCTACAAAGGCCTTTGCTGCTTCACTTTTGTAAAGGGACTATTTATCATAGCACACACAAAATTCTTCCTCTGTATAGAGACATTGGGCAGCCAGGAACAGCAGTGTGTTGGGACGGTTCCCTATTCAAATGTACCTCAGTGGTGCCA
The DNA here is from genome assembly GCA_037577295.1 of Ladigesia roloffi. Classification (NCBI taxonomy): domain Eukaryota; kingdom Metazoa; phylum Chordata; class Actinopteri; order Characiformes; family Alestidae; genus Ladigesia; species Ladigesia roloffi. Next base: position 10,560,105 of record JBBKCR010000031.1, on the reverse strand, counting down.
CTAAAAGTCCTGGGACTTATACCCACAACCTTCTGGTCACAGGTTCAACTCTCTAACCACCAGGCCTCCAGCTGCACTTTGGTTGAATAAGTTAAAGGCAGAGGAGGAAATTCACACAGATCCCACTGTGTGAGGTGGTGTGCTCATTTATGACAGATGGACAAACTTCCCTTTAAGTTTATGAACACTGAATGCAAACGTTACTCATGTGTGCTGAACCTTAAAAGCAACGCTGCAGCGCCTCACTCCCTTCAAGGTTACCTACAATTTAGATAAAACGCTCAGCTGTCAGGTGCTGCTGCGGCTACAGACCGGACACAGTTCAAACAAAACATTCTGTTCATTCCTTCTCTGATGTTCTTGACTCAAATGCAACAAAATAACACTAAGGATAAAAGTATTTGGACACACCTGTCATTCAAGGTTTGGCCTAGGCCCCTTTCTTCTAGTGAAGGGCAATTTACTGCAATATACTGCTTCAGCAAACCAAGAATATTTTGGGCAACGCCAAAAGGAAAGAAACATTTCTATTCCAGAATGACTGAGCAAGCTCCTTAAAGTCAAGGCTAGTTGAGTTCAGTATAACACTTGCCTGGCCCGCACAGAGCCTTGACCTCAACCCCATCCAACACCTTTGGGATGAACTGGAAATTGGAGCCAGGCCATCTCATCTAACATCAATGTCTGACATCAGATGACACAAATTTCCACATAAACCCCAAAATCGTGTAAAAAAGCCTTCCAAGAAGAGTGGAAGCTGTTATAGCTGTTACAGCTGCAAAGAGGGGACTCATTCATTCTGTAGAGAATTTAAAAGGTCAGGCATAGATGTTGGACGAGAAAGTCGGGCTAGTAATCTCCATTCCAGTTCATCCCAAAGGTGCTCAATGAGGTTGAGTTCAGGACTATGTGCGGCCAGTCAAGTTCTTCCATATCGAAACCCACCCAGACATGGGAAATGTCACGCTGGAATAGAGAAGGATTTACTCCAAACTCCTGTTCACACATTTGTACGCATGACATTGTCCAAAATGTCTTGGTCTTGGAAGTAAGTGACCCTCTGAATTCAATAATTAAGAGGTATGTCCCCATACTTTTGTTCATGTTGTGTATAAGCCGTTAACGTTACCTGAACAGAAACACACCTGCGTTCTCCCGATGCTCATCTTTGACGGGCTGTCGATCGTAAAACCCCAACGTTTCCGTCGTATCAGTCACGGGTGCATCTTTACGAATCCTTTCTGCTTTATGCCATGTGCATGCACTGTGGCCTGGGCTGTCATTTTCTGAATCATTTTCCTCCAACAACCCAACACTTGGCGAATCCGCCATCTTCGCCCCCTCACTGTCGTTTATCCCACCCGTTTTCACACAAGCCCCGCCTTTCTTCACTACTATTGGCTATTATGCTTAAGAATCCTGCACACGGACTGGCTATGAGGTTATACCACCGACGAATAGATTTGATAGACGTATCCATTGGGCAATAGAACCGCCTGATAGGTGGGGCTTGTCTGAAAACGGGTGAGAAAACAACGCTGCAACGTCATCACATCAAAGAGCCAGGCAAAGTAAGTAAACATGAAAAAGAGACTAATAAATAACAGGTAACCAAATATTAAAAAAACTGCCGTTTAGTGTTTATTATATTCAGTGTCAAAATGATAAGAGCATATACTGTACTTACATTGTACTTTTAAACAAATGAGCTTCTTTAAAAAAAAAAAAAAAAGTAGATACACTGATAAACATCAGTGTAATCACAACACATGTTTCACCATTGGAGATTTTTTTCACATTTTTTATTTTAGTTGAACATTGTAAAAAGTGAACAACTCTAGATGAAAATATGTAAAATAAAACAAGTTTCCTGCCTGAGATGAGAGAATCCTTAATGTTTGTGTGTCTCGACTGTCCCTTAATGTTACATGCACTCGTTCACAGCTGTCTGGTAATCCATGTATACATATTTATTCATGATTACTGAAAAAGTCAAAAGCCACCTGTATATAAATGTTAAAATATGTATGTGTGACGATTAAAGAAAAAAGAAAGATTTTTTCTGACACATAAGGAAAGTGACTATCACACACAGTGTGAACAATATGAAAAAGTTCCTCTGTATTTAACCCATTCACCAAGTGAAGCAGCAGGCAGTAGAAATGATGAACACACTATACACTTATTTGTTAGCAAAGAATAGTGTGTGTACATTTATTAACATGTAAATGTATTAAACAACATGTAAGTGCGCACAAAAATTTTCATTGGTTGTGTAAGTCGAGTCAGGTCAGATTTATTTATTAAACTCATTTTAAAGCAGCAAGTTTCATCAAAGTGCGGTGCAAAGGGGCTCAGATAAGAAGGACCAGCAGGTGGAGCAACAGGATCACATGAAAGAGACTTTTAAAATTGATTTTTTTTACTTGAACCTGGAAAAAAGTTGTGAACTTAGTGACGGGCTCCATGTAAGTTTAATGTAGAACATGAATGTAATTTTTTTTTTTTCAGAAAATGTCACCAAGTTTCCGTTATAATCATTTTATATAAATATAGAGCATTTGACATGACATTGCTCAGAAATAAGAATGCATCAATCAACCACATTTTTATGAAGAGCTGACACCAGTTTTGACTTTAGCCTGATGTTAACAATGAGCACATGAAGCACAGTATTATATTTCCAGTAGTTCTAATTTTATATAAATAAAATTATTCTCTGTTTAATTGACGAAACTGGAATTTTTGTTTACTGTTTCATCCGATTGGCTGCCACGAAATCGGTTGTTAAATATCTAAACCCTGCCTGCTGATTCACATTATAATTATAATTACAGTTATAGTATGTTATATAATTATGATAAAGAAATATTATGACATTTTCTGGCTAATAAAGGCTCTCAGAAACTGTAGAAAACCTTAGTGTGCGCTAAAACATTTGACAGGTTGTGTAGGTCAGGTCGAATCAGATTTCTGCATAAAGCACATGGCAACAGGGGTTTGTCAGTGGCCGCTAGAGTTTGAGTTTGTTTTGGGATCTTTTAGTTTGAAGTGGGGACATTTTTCATGTTCAGGGGCAGTCACAGCCGGTGTTGATTTGAAGAAAAGTGTAAATGACTGTCTGCTTTTGCGCCTGCCCTCATTTGGGAGAGGGGGGAATGCGTGACAGGGTTGCACCAAAGTGATGTACTAAAATGGGCTTATTTTGGAATTTGTCAATGAAAAATAATATATCCTATTTAAATTACAAATTAAATAAAGTTCTACATCAAAACAATGACTAATTGGTAGTGTTGGTGGGTCGGGGCCACACGGTGTTGGTGCTCATAAGATTTCCTTCATGCTACAAAGAAAGAGTGTAAAACATCCATTTGTCAAATGTTCACACACTGCAGCACAGTGTGAAAATCATGCAATCTGTATTTAACCAAGAGAATCAGTATATCAGAGGTGACACTGGCAGTCCTGGGATTCAAACCCACAGCCTTTTGATCACAGGGGCAACTCCCTAATCACCAGAGGCCTAATTATTTAAGCAATGTGTAGCAACAGCCTTCAAATGCGAAGTGCACTTACCTGACCCACTTTATTTAAACTCTAAAAGTAACGGACTGGCCCCATGCTGGTGCAGTGTTGCCTCACTCCTGTAGGGTTGGAGGTTTGAATCTGGGTCCTGGTCTTGTGTATTTGCAGTTTATATTTTCTCCTCTTGGGCTTCCTCTGGGGTCTCTGGGTTTCTCCCACAGTCCAAAGACATGCACAATAGGTGACCTTGGGTTTCTAAATTGTTTGTTTGTGTGTGTATGTGTGTACCCTGCAGTGAGCTAACCCGTCCGGGGTTAGTCCCTGCCTTGCACCCGTAGACCCCCGGAGAGGCTTCAGGTACCCATGACCTTATGAATGATTAAGTTGTTCATGATAATAAATGAAAGGTAACGCAGATTGTCCAAGATCAAGAGCTGGCTGATGGCTTGTTTGAAGCAAAAAAAGGGTCGGATCCTAATAACAAAGTAAAGGAACAGGGAATGTAGATATTTGATGCTGTACACACATTCCAGCATCCATCATCACTAGAAATGTAGTCTTTTCCACAGCCCTATCATTCTCAGACTCTATAGAAGGTGTCCAGCGCCGGGCCTGGAGGGTCGGTGTCTAGTGCAGTTCACTGAAAACTGGCGAAGTGAACCAGTTGTTTCTGAGCAGGGAAATCACTAGAATATGCTGGATCACGAGCCTCCAGGACTGGAGTTCCACACCACTGCTCTAAAGTGTGAGGTGACAGGACCTAATCCAACAGGTGAAATGAAACCCAAAGGAATTTGGAAATACATGTGAATGGCTACAATTGAAAATAATTTCTCATGAATAGAAAGTATATAATAAGGAAATGCCAATAATATTACAAATCCAAATACAGTTCAAGTCCATAAAACTGAATGAATAGGAGCAGTGACTGTCCACTTCTAGAAGTCAAAACCTGAATAGGCTTCTACAGGCTTGAAGAACACAGAGCAGGCGAAAGCGTCCTGTAAGCACGTTTTATTGGCACACAAAATGGCAAAGCATACATACAAGACTTTGGATATGACACAAAACACCTCTGCTAAATATTATACAAAGAGTGCAGAGTTCTAATAATACAAGTTTGGAACAAAAGACTTCAGAATTTTGTTGGTCTTGGAAATACATCAGGGTACGAGTTATTCAAGGGAAAAAAATATCATTTCAATTGTAAAAACAATTAAAACACAAAGGAACAGACCTAGAATACGTGTCTTGGTTGGTTGTAGACCGTTCTGACCATCATCATCTTCACAATCGTCATCATCATTACAGTGGTAGTGATAAGAACCTTAGTTTGCAAATATAATGTTCAGTAAAGTTCTGAGTGTCTTATAATGCTTTTATGCATCTTTCAATGGGTTTTTAAAAGTTTATTTTAAAACTATGGAACATGTTTTTGCTTTACAATGTCTCCCTCCACCAGGAATGGCCTTAAAAGTACATTTTAGTCCAAAAGAGCCTCTCGTTTATTGTGAAACAAAATCTCAGGCACCAGGCTGTATTACAATGCAATAACTTTTTGTGATGTAGCTTTTAGAGGCATTAAATGTCTTTGGGATGTCTGGTTCCTATTACCACCACTGTAAAAAAAAATATGCTGATAACTTTCTCTAGAAAAAAGCATCTCACATCAAATCATTCTGAATAACTTTGTTTACATGTCAATGATTTTACTCATTTGGGGAAAAAAATCACTGGAATTCCCCTTTAAGCCACGAGTCTTGGGATATTTGCTTAAATAACACCACTTGTGCATGAGCTACTAGAGCTTAAATTGATAACCGGCCCAAAACGGAATAATTTTATGCGTAATTAAAAGTACTTCCTTCGGTTAGATGCACACTGCTGAGAGTGTTATCCACCACTCAGAAAAAAAACATCCCTCTAAAATCATCACCCACTGAAAGTCAATCAAAACAAGCTGCCATTACAGGTCGGGGTCAGTGGCCTTCAATGGGATCCAACCGAGCGGACGGCGTCTTTATTTACACAGCCACGGTCCTTCTGTCAGTTTTCCCAATGAAATGAACTGAAACCGGCATGGCCTCTGAAGTGGGAAATGAACAGAAACGCTTTACAGATTTCAAAACTTCATGCAGGAACATGTTACAGCCCAGCCTGGGGGCAGGTCGTTAAAGGGATAGAGAGGTAAGATTTGGACAGATATGCTTTTCAGTATGTGCCTTCGATCAGAGAACGAGTCCCAACCTCATTGGTACAGTACAAGGAGATCACAGAATATTCACAACGTCCTTAAAAATAACACAGTAAGACCCAGAAAATAAAAAAATCGTTTTTTTTTGGGGGGGGTAAAATTACAACTGTAAATTTTACACAATTTGCAAAATCCTTTCTCTCCCTCAATCCGCGACCACTGTTAGTGTTGAATGGATAAAAGAAACTAAATAAAAATGAGAATGATTTTAAAGCAGAGAGAACCTAAAACGATGTTTCTGCGAATGGGGTTGATCTCGGCGGTTGCTTTCGGAGTTCAGTGACTCTCCAGTGAGAGGAACGACCAGCATCTCGCCCGTGACCGGCCTTCGCCCAGCCCCGCTGGAACCTGCCGTGGTCGTGGAGGTGTATTGCTACCATGGTGACCGTCTATAGATTAGATGGGTTGCTTTAGTCTCCTAAACCATTAATGCAGGCTCCTCCTTTTCTTGCCCTTCTTCGCCCCTCCGTCAACTTTCGCTCATAAAGTCTGTTCGGCCTCCCAGTGCGAATTTTGGTGTGGAAATCATCAAAGTCTCTGGTGGAAATGGACAATGCGTTTGAAACCATGACAGGAGAATTACATCATTGGGGTAGAAAGTGAGGTCAGAGAGAAGAAACCCTTTTGTTACCAACAAGGTGTCAGGGCCTATATCCCAGTAGCAATAAAAACAAAATAAAAAATCAGAGTCTCATAAACCTGCAGGCTTGGAACTGATCAGAGGTCATGGGGTTCAACAATGCCGGTGTGATGTGAAATCGTCCAAAGAACTGCTATTTCCATCAGCTGTGACAGAAATGGATCCAGTTCAGTGAGCTAATATGTACACCACTCACTTTTTCCTAGGCTGGGTTTACATGTAGGCACTGAAGAAAACCTATTCCTCTCTCACAGTGATACATGAGCGGTACATGAACTATTTGAACACTGCCATGGTAAGGGCAATAAAATAATTGCAACTGAGTGATTAGTGCCTGTGTCACCAGAAAAAAAAATCAAGTAGAACTCCTGACAAAACATTATTCAAACTACTGGCGGCCCTTATGAAAAAAAAAAAACTTCAGTTTTCCATGACAATAGCACAGTAGCATCCAAGGTTAAACAACTGCATCAAATGCACCAACTTTCAGTAAAATGTAAAACTTTTACTGAAGTGCAACTGCTTTTATCTGTAACTTACTTCACGGAAACTGCATTATAGTGCATCATACTGTAGTGCAATTGCAGTTCATAGTAACTAATAAAAATAACTGCCCCTGCTATACAGGAAAGAAGGGAAAAACTTTTTAGTTACTGCAAAGTTTAAATTGTGAAAGATATAACCATGTCAAGTTTAGTACTTCTTCCCCTGGTTCTTTTCCAAGTTAGACTTCTGTATTTCAGCCTCTTTCAAGTATCTAATGTTGGTTTGTTAGTGTGGCTGTTAAATCCTAATTAAGTATGTTAAAATATCCACATTCACTTAGTGATTAATTACACTACATAGTTGCTATGTAGAGCAATACTCATGAGGGTGTAGTGATCCATTTGGGACACAGCCTAGTTTTATTTTTACTCTTTACTAGTTAAACGGACAAAAGAAAGTAAAAAGTAACAAAGCGTCTGCATACTAACATTCCTAACAAATAATAACTTTCCTCGCTTAAACTTCCAGTTAGCATGGTGCCAATGTCTAATGCTAACTTCCATTGTTTGTTGGGGGCACGTAAAAAGCTGCAGGTCCAGTCATGCACACATTTGTTGGGTGTTATTTAAAACATGTTGCTGGATCGTGAGCACCAGCATAGGCACCGGGACCTTGTTGGTGGAAAAGGGGTGAGAAAGAGAAGGAGAAAGAGTGAGAGAGAGAGAATGAGAAAAGGATAGTGCCGCCCTGTTGGTGTGGCGGCACGGCTGCGGGTAGTGTCTCTTTACTGGGAGGGCTGGGAGGCCGTGCTCTCAGGTTTGCTGTCCTGGCCGGGGGGCGGCTTGCTGGCCCACGGGCTGTTGTTGCCGAGCGCCGGCGAGCTGGTGAAGTCGTCGTCATCGTCGAGGCCGTTAGTGGCGTCGTACTGCGTGTTCTCCAGCCGCGTGATCAGACGCTCGTCCTCATCGCCAAACTCCCCTCCCATCAGCGTGGGCTCACCCACCACCATCACGTCCTGCCAATCACAGAGAGATGGGCGGAGTTAGTGCGTGGGACATGTTCAGAATATCAGCCTGTCATAAACACTGTACAAGAAAGTTTCTCCATTTTCCGTGGCTTCATTTTTATGTGAAGAATGTTTATTGCTGACACGCCATCACAATGTCAACCTGAAACAACTCACCTATCAATACTCATCACAACAAAAGAGCAATCTGTCTGATCTCAGGTTTATAGGTTCTCTATTCTGCATAGTTGTATCTAAATTTTTTATTAAAATGTCAATCATTAACGTTTGAAATGTCAGTTTACACCAAAACATAATAACCTCTGTTCTGATTTGCTGTCTTGTTCAAAAAGCAGAAATGTATGGATAATGCTTAAAGTATGGATTTAAATATTTAGCAATGTTAGAAAATAATAAACTCCAGTCACTCCTTTAAGATGTCTGGATCCTTTAGAGAACTGTAATGACCTTTCTTGACAGTTAATACATACAACTCTGCTACAGACTCTCCACAGTAACAACACTCTACATCACTTCATTGTAAGTGGGCGGAGCTAAAAGATTGGCTAAATGGCTGATAATATCAAATTGTGTCCACTGTGTTTCTGATGTCACAACCATGAACATAAATAAGTTATACCAGGCATTCAGCCGGCAACATTTTAGTAACACCGCCACTTCACTGTGAGTGGGTAGAGCTAATACATTGCAGGCAAAATGGCTGATTTTATGGAAATGTATCCAGCTTGTTTCTGATGTCTCAACTATTCTTTCTTTGTTTCCTGTATAGCAGGGGCAGTTATTATTCTTATAATATTACTATTTCAGTATGATGCACTATAAGGCAGTTTCAGTGAAGCTACAGAAAATGTACATACTTCAGTAAAGCAGTTTTATATTTTACTGCTGTTTAATGCACTTAACATTTAAACTTTGATGTTACTGCAGTACTATCATGAAAATTTGCAGCATTCCAAGTGTTAGAATAACACAATATATCCATCATCCAACTTGATGTTTCAGAACTTCAAACACTGGCTGGATTTGCAGCTTATTTTCCTGTATCTTCTCTAGGTGAAAACAAAGTATCATGGCGCTAGAAAATAAAAACCAGTCAACACAGTAACGTTACACTCTCTTCCAGCCTCTCTCTCTCATTCTCTCTCTCTACCTCTCGCACTCTCTCTCCTGTTGCACAGTGCGGTTCGACCGATCAGTTAACTGGAGCACACGCATCGCTGCCCATGTGTCTCCATGCACTATAGAAAAGCAATGCTGTCTTATTCCTTGCTTCTCTCAGCCCCCAGACACACACACACATATACCCTATTGCTCTCTTCCTATCTTGTCTTCTCAACCTTTTTAAAATATCCTTTATAACAACTTTGGCTGAATCTCTGTCTTGGGTCCTTCGCTCTCATTTTCACTCTCTTCTGCTCTTTGTCATTTAATTTCTCCTCCTGTCACATACGAATGAGCTCAAGATTGGAAAGCCTACATTAGTGGTTAAAATACCTTTCTCAATTTAACAGCCATGGTGGGAGTCCTAAGAATAAAAGTCTTTTAACATCATCATCTGCATCACTGTTGAGGTCTCGAGGCTTTGTGGCCTCATTAATATCTGCCCCAGAGCACTCGGACTGTGTGCATGTCCTGCATCCGATGTGGGTGATTTCCTAAAAAGATGTTTCCTAAAAGGGATCGTGTTTCCTAAAACTGGTTAAACAGGGGTGCAGATCTTCAGACATGGAGGAACCATGTCCAGCACATTTACCAACTCAAACACACCAACTAAACCTGGCAACTAACAGATAAGCAGAATTACATCACAATTTTCCACCACTGATCCATTTCTTTCATTAACTGGAGAATTGTATTCTTATCAATCATTACAGTTGTTGAGTGAGTAACAAAAAATTAAAATATGTTAAAAAAAGTTTCTTTTATAAAATGAAAATATCTGTAATTGTGCAGGTCTCACTCCTATTAACTGGTTGTTGGTGATACAGAGTCAGATTCTAGACTGTCCTTTAACTTTAAATTAACTGTTTCAGGACATTGTCTGCCACTTAACAGCTCATTTAATATCTAACACTCGTCTTGTGATCCACGTTATAATGATTATAATGACTTAAATGGGGAAAATACTGTATTTGTTAGAAAGAAAATTGAGTGTATTTTGAATAAATATTAAGTGAGTATGCAATACTACGCATAGGTTTTAACTGAAAGTGAATGTGGGATAGAGCAGGAAAATCAATACACTATACTGGACACTTGTTCTCTGGGCAAGTCTGATATGAAGAAGCTCCATGCTGCCCTTATTGTTGGATGCACTGTGAAAGTGAACATTAGAACATATTTGGAACCGAATTCACATAGCTATGGATAGGATTCATAGCAATAACTGGCAGCTTAAACTTTGTAGTGTGTTTCCATGCACTGAACTAATATTTGTTTGGCGAAACCCCTGCAAATGAGCAAAAACCGCAGATGTCCACTGCATTTTATTTGCTTTTTCATGGTAGTATATAATTTTATAATTAGGCATTTCACTTTAACATTTTTAAGAAAAATATAATTTACTATTTTGTAAATAATATTAATATAAATTCAGCTACTTTTCCATAAAAATATAACTATACACAAAGAAATCTCGCCTTGGGATGGTGAAATACTGCTGTACTTTGAGACAGAGGTTTGAATGTAGCTATTTATTTCTGAATGTGTATCTGAATGTGTTATTTATTTCTCCTTGCAAAAGAAAGCCATCATGTACAAACTTAATCCCTGTTTGCATGGGACCCATGTCATCTATGTCCAGATGTCCAAAAAAGCAAAACCAGCCTCATCTTTCCTCTCCCCCAAGCCTCTCTTCTTACCACACAATTGGGGAAATTAGCGAATAAGTAGGACTGAATTAAGAGAAAAAGAAGTTTGTGATACAAATGAATACAAGTCTCTCAGTCTTTAAAACATGATCTTTGAGTAACAAGATGAATGAGCTTACAGCCATGATAAACCAGCTTATTAAAGGATTAAAAGGTTAACTGAAAGTTAATCAAAACCACACTCCTTTTTTCCTCCTGTCTCTTACTCTCTTTCTCTCTCTCCTTCTTTCTCTCACATACTCTCAACTTCTCCGTCCCTCTTCTCTCTCTAATCCCCACCCCTCTCTCTTTCTCTCTCTCTCTCTCTTTCTCTTTCCCCCCTCTCTCTTTAGAAGCTCTTTTTGCAGGAAAGCTCTCAGTCCCTTCTGAAGTCTCTTGCAGAACATCCACCATCCCTGTTCTCCCACCCCACCTCTCTGCTTCTTAATTACAGTCATTCATTAAGGTGGGCTTTTGGACTAAATAACAATATCCACATGCTGATTTGTCAATTTGCATAGCTAATTAAGTAATTAGCAGAGATGTTACTGATATAAAAAAAGAATGCTGCTTGCCAACGAGCCTTGAATGCACCATCTGTTTTAGAACGGCAACTGTCGCCCTCCGCTCTGGGTGTGAAACCAGGGGCTAATACCACACACACACACACACACACACACACACACACACACACACACACACACACACACACACACACACACACA
>JBBKCR010000031.1:10515262-10527375 GCA_037577295.1 Ladigesia roloffi | reverse complement strand
AAGACACAGTCTAAAAGACACCGTCCTAAAGACACCTTCCCAAAGACACCGTCTAAAAGACACTGTCTCAAAGACACCGTCCCAAAGACATTTTCCCAAAGACCCTGTCCCAAAGACGCCATTCCAATGAGATGACCCTGTCCCAAAGACCCTGTCCCGAAGACACCATCCCAAAGACCCTGTCCCAAAGACACCATTCCAAAGACCCTGTCCCAAAGACACCAACCCAAAGACACCATTCCAACACCGTACCAACGACACTGTCCCAAAGACACTGACTCATAGACACAGTTCCACCAGCACAATGGCCGACAGATCAGATCACCAGCTGAGCTACAGGGTTGACCTTTACAATACTATAATTACTAAAGTCATTTTGGCTCATGCTTTAAATGGAATTACACATTAATACTCTTGTTAAAAAGCACAGCTAAATAAGTGAGGAATTTCATGGTCTTTTTCATGTTAGACGAAGACTTTAGGCTAATAATTAAATTAATATGAACCTGTATAAAATATAAAAATATCTCAATATAATACTTCTCAAGTGAAAATTAGCACTGATTGAACTTCTTCTCTTGTTTTGTTTAAATGAGCTACGAATAAGTTCTAATTAATATTAATACTTTACAACTGTGATTTCTGAGGGCTAACAGTGACATCACACGAAATACAAACAATATCCTCAACCCAAGATTCTTTGATTAGTCCACCTGAACTAACAAATAGAGTCCTGCTCTGCTCCAGAGTCTGGGACTGTTGTCTGAATAGCAGTGCTTTGCTATGCCCTAACAGCTCAATATCTTTTTTGAGGTCCATCGACGTGAGTGCTGGGGCTGAGCCACTCCAGCCCAGCATTCCTTTCAGCAGGTAAAGAGAATACACCCTGAGAGCTCATTGATCTCCTCACAACAGACATTTCCGATGCTGGGATCAACACACGCGCACCCACATACACATACACAACCATTGTGCTTTTACACTTCAGGGTATAAAATCATATTACGTACACAGCGGGTCCTTGAGTTCCGACACAGATCCTTTCCTTCAACAATGATGTAATCTGAATTTCGGTGTTAGCTGAAACACATCCTAGCCTGAAACACACCCTTACCTATCCTAATAGGGAAGAAAATCAAAAACACAACAAAGCCACTAAAAAATGAAAAGGACATGATTGTGCTCTGTACTGTAGTAACAGAAAAAATGAGTGTATAAACAGTCCAGCAATCCAAAACGGCAAAGGTAAGCGTACCAGCTCCCTCCATCATATGCAATGTTACTCCATATTCTGTGTATACTGTGTATTCTTCTGCTGCACGCAACCTAACTAGTTACGGGAGTACGCTTCGTAAACTCGTATATCGAGGCTGTCATAGCCTGAGGACCTCCTGTATTCCAGATAAATTACACATGCCAATATCACCGACTCATATTGTTCAGCAAACCTCATGTGCCAAAACAGCTCTGACCTGGAGGCATGGACACCATGAGGCCTCTAAAGGGATCTGGCACCAAGATGTGAGCGACAGATCCTTTAAGTCCTGTAAGCAGCGAGATGTGCTGTTCATGGATCGGACCAGTTTGTCCAACACATCAAACAGAGACTGGACTGCATTTAGAGCTAGAGAATCTGGAGACAATTCTCCTTGAACGTCGTGTTCCTCAAATCATCCCTGTCTAGTGTTTGATGTGTGTCAAGGTGAACTACTCTGCTGACAAACACCACTGCTATTAGAGAATACTGATACAGTGAACATGGTCTGAAACAATGTTTAGGTAGGTGGTGTGTGTCAAAGTAACATACGTATGAATCCAAGGACTTCCCAGCAAAACACTTAGAGCATCACACCGCCTTCCCCAGCTTGTCTTCATTACTGTGGTGCATCCTGGTGCCATTTCTTCCCCAAACACACACACCACATGATGCAAGTGATTCATCAGAACAAGCAATGTTCTTGGGTAGATCCATTGCTCAGTTTTGATATTTACACACACACACACACACACACACACACACACACACACACACAAACAAATGTCACTGAGTTGTTCTGAAGAGTAACGTAAGAACATACACTACAATGCAATCTAATGGATTCAAATAACCCCTTTGCCTTTATCACAGTAGCACAGATTCGCCACATCATTTTCATCCCTTTCTGGAAATAACTTGTGTCCAAGCCCTCCCGGCACATTTTAAATCATGCAAACAGCTCTGTTTCAATTCTGGACACTCATTTTGAACTGGGCAGTCCAGCTGGTCCCTGCAGCTCAATGTGTAAAAAATCTGGAGTCTGGGGAGGACTCTCTAAACTTCCTGCTCTCCTCTGGACCTCTGGGTATCATTTTGGCACAATCGCGAAGAACGTATGAGATCGCTATCCTGTTGATGAATGAAATTTTGTTCCTTGTGATAAATAAGCTTCAAGAAAGTGGAAGAACTGAATGCCACTCTTTTCTTAAGATCAACACAAAGTTTTGACCTGATTTGTCTTCTCAAAACCAATAGCAGGAGCTTTTGGAACTAAATAATGTCTCACTGCAGACTGTTACATGTTCTTTTGTATGAACATTTTGAAAAGCAGCTTCTTCTTCTTCTTCTTCTTCATTTTATTTTTATTTATTTATTTTTATTATAAGAGTGGGCTCAACCTTCAGGCCTAGAGAGTATACACACACACACACACACACACACACACACACACACACGCACGCGCACACTGTGGTCCTGCTCAGCTAATGACCCGTGTCAGTTACCTTGACTTGTGTGTCCCACAGGTCACACTTTAAAAAACCATCTGTTAAACTCAATACTGAGTTCCATCTAAGTTTCTGATGGGAAACATGGAGAGAGTTGTCTTCTTCATTGTCTGGAATAGTCTTTTAGAAAAACTCCACTCAGAGCTACAAATACTGACTCCATTTTACTTTATAATAATGTTGTTCCAGTGTTGTTCTGCAGTGTTCAATATGCATGCATATTGTTTTGGTGTAAAAGAACATATACTTTCAACAAAGAACAGAAATGCAGGAGCCCATGCGAGGAAATGACAAACAACTGAGTGTACTGCGCATCATTTATACACACTCCTAAGCTAGAGATAACATGGGGAAGCTACAGATACCACAAACATTAATTACATTACTCTATCTTGGCACTAATTACTCTGTTATAAACTAATTGCTACCGGATTTTATGGTCTCAGACAGCATGATCAGTATCTGGGTGCAGCTCTGAATTAAAGGATTCCATTTATCTGGAAGATAATCTACACTGTCACAATCAATGGCCAATCTGATCAGGCATTTGCACCAATTAACACTATTTAATGGCCCAGCAGCCCCTGCAAACAATATCAATACCCCCCTGTGCAGGCACCAGAGGTGCTGTGGCTGTGCAAGACATTTGCACTCCCTATAATCAAATTATCTGTCAAAGGGTTCCATCTTTAATAGCAACTAAAACTACATAAACAATGAGAAAAATAAAGGACCTGCCATTATCTACTTAAAGGGCCCACATCCCACAAAGTTCTTTTCTCCCTGAGATCTTCTTATATGATTTATGTGGGGTTACGTACCAAGAATTACCATAGTTCATTTTCACATGGTTATATTTTTATCCCTTTATATTAGGGATGCACTGAAAATTCAGGCACCAAAATTTTCAGGCCGAAAATGGCAATAAATGCATTTTCGGTTTTGGACAAAAATTTTTTGGGGAGACTGCATCTGCGATGACGCAATCATGACGCAGATGACGCAACCACGGCCACCACACGTCAGATTGGATTAGAGTCCGCATGTCTGCCGTGTGGCGCGTTTCTATATTTCTAAGAAAGAGACACGAGGAAAGATGTTTTTCTCAACGTGGGGATTAATTTCACCTGATCTCCATGCAGGGATAGAAAAGCCCTTCGAGACCCATGAGCCCATAAGAGCTTTCGCTGTAATGGTTAGGACGCTTGCCTGTGATCAGTACGTGGGGAGTTCGAGTCTCACTTGTTGAATGGTTGAAATGCAAAGGGAGACTTTAACAGTAACTCGAGTGGTGGTGTGTTCACTTATGGCAGAATGGTCACTTTCTGTGTCTGTTTATATATATATATATATATATATATATATATATATTAGATATATACTAATGCTGGGATTGTATATATTGTTATATGCTAAATTATATAATGAATTCGAAAGTTATGTATTGTGCACTGTATTGCTATATGGAAGTGCAATATCATTTGGTTTTGTAAACACTTAAATCAAATAAGGAACTTTTTAACAGCGTTGTTCCCTTTAACACAGATACATTTTGAATATTTCTGTAAATCTCAACATAAACATTAATGGAGTCAAATCAAATCTAAAACCAAAGCAGGGCATTCATATTTTATCTAGCTATGAAAACACAAGTTACACACACAATCCAGACCGTGGGGGGCGGAACAATTATAGCAGCTACGAGAAAGTGTATGTATCTGAATGCAGTGTCATTAAAGTCCCAGTTGGTGTAAATGTCGGCATTAAGTAAATAATTACCCCGCTTTTTTCCATTAATAAAAATATTTATATTGTTGTATTATTTGTATAGTGTTCTTTATATACTATACAGATGTGTTGTATAGCTTCTATTCTATTGTTTTTGCTACTCTTACCTTTATACTGTCCACGTTCTGCCTTACCAACGCAAATTCGCACTTGTGCGACTTTTAAAGTTTTATCTTAACTCATCTTATCTCCTGCAGTACCTTGAGGAACCTCGTTTCGCTATCAGTACATATGTGTTCATCAAGGCTGCTCCTGGTTGTGTGAAAGGCTCCACTAAACTCAATTTCAGTGGAGACTTTCCTGTCAAACTGTCTTTTCATCACAACTCACAGCCTTTCCTTATTCAACAGCCGAGCACCGTGGAAAATAAAAGACATTACGAAGTTCAGAGCCATGATGTTCAACAGCATGACCCTGAGAGGCCCTTCACTACTGAACTTCTGTCAAAACTCCTTCACAGTTCCAACAAACTCTGAGAACATTAAGAATATTAATGTCATAACATTACTAGTCATAGTCTGTATCCGTGTTTTGGCCTTCAGGACTTACACCTTACACTTCAAGGTTCTTGAATAAAGAAACTTCTATTGTCCATAAGGTTCTTTACACAGCTCATTTGAAGGAGCCAATCACTATTAGGGAATATGCTCCATCCCTGGTCCTGGAGCCCCTTGATATTCATCTCAGGTAATTCTTGTTAATTAGTTGATTTCTTGGCTCAGGTCTGTTGGGAGCAGAGAAAACACTAAAATGTATTTAGAAGAGTAAAGTGGCCCTTTATGTTTCCGGCATTTAGCAGACGCTCTTATCCAGAGCAACATAGATCCGTGTTGAAGTATTCCACATCTGTTCTCCATTCCTGTAAAACTACACTATACCTTATAGTCACGCGTGAACACATCGCACAGTGTGAAATTCTTTTTCGGTATTTAACTCATCTACCCAGTGAAACAGGGGACTGCCACCAATGAGGGACACCTGGGGGGCCAGTGTGTGGGGACAGTAGCTAACTCAAGCGTACCTCAGTGATGACAGCAGTGGGATTTGAACCCACAACCTTCGAATTACAGGGGCAATGCCCTTACCAACAGACCACCAGTGCACCTAAAGAGCAAGGGGCTCCATTACTAGGGTCAGGAACCATTTATTTCTGTGAACCAGTGGTTGTTATTCTATGGCATCTCTGACTTTTTTTTACTTCATTTGGTACACCTGTTCTTCTTAAGTTTGACTATTATTCATTTTATAGCCAAAACAAATGCACCATTACTTATCTGAGCCCTTATTTTGTCCAATTTTGGCAAAAACCCAATGCTAAAATGTTCATTAATATCCAGTATATTGTGTGGTATTCAGATTTTCCTACTGTTGATCAGAAGCCAAGTATTGATCATTTAAAAATTAGATTTTGTGGTCAAGCTACCTCTGTAATGTATGGGGAAAGGAAGCGGAGGGGCGAGTCACCTTCACAGTGTGTATGGGAGAGAGTCTGAGAGTGAGAGATGTGAGATTATCAAGTCTGTGTTGACTGAGGTAGTTTATGACAAGAATCTGTAGCTGTTCAGCAAAGATGAGGGTCTTCAGTCAACATTTAAAAACAGAGAGAAGTTCTGATTGGCAATGGAAGTTTCACCATTCGGGTTCTGATAGTGGAGGAGATCATTCTTGATGACTGCCCTGTTGTTCAATTGCTTGTTGGAGTGTTAGAGCAGCGAAGACACTACCAGTCTGGAGGGCGGCGGTTCTCCAGGACCAGGGTTGGAGGTCTCTACTCGAAGAAACCGATTCTATCTGGTAACTCCATCAAGTTCTGAAATGGAGCATGCCATGCCTCTTGCCAGAATGCATTGTAAACATCTTGAGTCTTTGTATCGCGACTGACTGGTGAAGAAAGCTGTAGCAGTTCTGGATGCAGGAACACAGATCGGCTCTGATAAACATGACATATTCAACAGCGGCGTGGAGCCGGCGCGTGGGCTATAGATCACACGTCTTTAGCTGCCGCCAGAGATGACTGGATCACGCCTTTGCTTCTGAATGCGGCTGTCTGCCCATCTGAGCCTGATAGTGGGCTTTGATGTACAGCGCGCTGATCACTCCTTCAGGACCCCAGGTGAACTAACACGGGCGTCTGCGAGGGTTGCCTGAAGATAAAGCCATATTGATTGGGCCGTCTGAAGGGATTCATCAATGTGCCAATGGCGCCTCTCGACCCAGTCACCGCACCGTTGGGGCCAAGCAGCCGGGATTTATGGGAAATCCGGGGGCTTAGAGAGACAACAACGTCCTGTAGCCTCGGTAAATAACAGTGAACTGCTTTTGACGGCACGCATGCACACAAAAACAGACACACACACACCCACACACACACACGCGCGCTCCAGCACAAACATAAACGACTTCTCAGCTCCTCAAAACGCTCACAGTGAGACACGCGACCACAGGACGGAGCAATAAATCAGATCTTAATCATCTCAATGTCTCAGTGCTGCTGGGGAAAGGATGCAATTAGAAGATTGTTTTTACAGATCTTTCCATCACAGCTAAACTGTCTTAGTTCGAACTCATAACAGTGCAGAGCAATATATCATCTTTTAAATACGCTTATACTGGTGTCCAACAGATCATCATTCATTAAAAATGAATTTATTTTCTGGAAATTTAGTGTCCAATAGAATATGTTTTGCAATTAGTGATGTACCAGAATATAAATCCCTGACCAAAACAAAATTTGAAATTCAAGCCACACCTGGCCAAAACTTGAAACTGCTGTCAAATAACACTCTAAAAGTAATAAAAAAGTACTAGGTAATAAGGAAAATACACTATTATTGTTACAGACTGGAATCAAACTTGGAGAAGATGCAGATCACTGCCATTCAAGATACCATTCCTGCTGGATAATGGTTATTACATTTACGGCATTTAGCAGACACTTTTATCCAAAGTGACTTCCATTCACTAACTACAGGGGGCAGTCTTCCTTGGGAGTACCTTGTTGTTAAGGATTCGAACCCATGTCCTCTTGGTCCAGAGGCAAGTATCCTACAACCCCACACCAACCCTGAAGGATCTGCTGTCCTGTCAGTGCAGCATATGGGAGGTCCCCATAGGGCTTTTTAGCTAAACCAAAATGAAGTGAACCCTCTAATAGACATTTTTTAACAAAAAGAAGCAGCACTCAGACAGCACGCGTTCATTAACTTTACTAATGCCAGCCTCTATATTGCCTGATACAGTGATTCAATGCAATCACATAGATTTAGGGTGGGCAATTTATATTTGCTATTGCTTAATTTTCTATTTACAGTATATAAGATGTATAGTATCACATATAAGGAGCTATAAAGTGTGACAGTATACCAATAAGTGTGAGAAATTATTGATTTCTGTTTAAAACAGTTTCAAACTGTTGTTAAAATGGCTCCTACATGAGGGTGTTTGAAAATTGCTCCAGCAAATCAAATGGATACAAATAAAAGTGTTTTGGTAAAGATGTTCTCAATTACTTTGCCTTAATGTTGAAAAGATGTTTCTATATGAAATATTTAATCAAATTTTGAGAAATGAACCAAACAAATTAAAAAACAGTATCATGCTACCTTAAGCAGGAACCTGATCCTGAAGGCCAGAACAACAATCAGACATTTGGGTAAACAACCCTAAAATCTAGGTTCGTCTATGATTATTAATATTATCAATAGTAATATTCTGGACCTCAAACCCTAACTTCAAACTCACACTTCTGGCAACTGGGTGGCCGAGTGGTTAGGGCATTGTCCCATGCAGTCAGAATGTTGTGGGTTTGAATCCCAACTGCTAGTGTCCTCACGGAAGTGTACCCTCCCTACACACTTAACCAAACCCCCAGTTTTGACTTGCTGAATGGGTTAAATTCAGAGAATGAATTGCACACTGTGTGCTGTGGTATGTGCACACGTGACTATAAGGGTCCACTTCACTTTATTCCTTAAGAAGAACTTTCTAAAAGCACTTATTAGGGCCAGGAGTATTTCTTCGCCTCTCCAGTTAGCTCGTCTTTGTTTTGCTGTTGTTCCGCGGCCCGTGTCTGTTGACAGTGTCCAGGTGCACGAGAAGGTTGAGCGTCCATAATGGGAATTATGCAGATGAGCGCAAGCAGCAGAAAGGTTGTGTCCTTGAGGAGTTCGCTCGGGTTGGTCCACCCTGAGGACCACATCGACGCCTCTCACTACTCGCAAACATGCTGCATGCATTTCTCGGCCTGTACATCGAAACTGTACGTCTATTCATCCACACAAACGGAACGAGACAAAGAAGCCCATTATGTAAGAGTGCTTTGTGGCTTTATTTCTCAAGCGTGCATGTGTGCGCTCCCTGACCTCAGCCAAAACTGCAACTCACCAAGCCAAATATCTGCGCCTGTCTTTCTGCGCCCCTTCTATTACTTTTATTATTTCATTCTCATATTCGGATATTCATACTGATTTTTTTCTTGCTTATTTCACTGGTCTTTCTCATTGCTGACATTAATGTACTTCTTTTATTTTTTGTAAGCGCCATTTAAATCAAAAGCTTTATTATTATATGCACTAGCATTCAAAATGTGGACTCATTTACTCACTGGAATCTCATCAACTACATATATTACATATAACTCATAACTCATATATTCACACTAGAAGTAATTTTCCATTAACGGTCCCCTTATTTGCCTTAAGATTTACTCCTCTTTTGACCCTCTTGCTGCAAGTTAATTTGATTATAGCTTCATTCTTGGCATTTTCCAGTTCTTTCAGTCATTTTAGAATCGTCTACAGCTCTGATGTTTATTCCGGACACACCTACAATGTATTATTTATTCGTTTAGGACTTGATGTTTCTTATGCCTGATGGAGCTCTGATGAAGGACACCCAGGTATTTTGATTTGCCATCGACATTGGCCTGAATAAATAATGCATTCCGAGGTACTGGCCGTGCCTGCCTCTCTACTGATGTGACTACTCCGCCTCTGGAGAGCTTCTTTTTACAAGCATCCCCGGGGCTTTGTGACACATAGCCAGAAGGTCCTTGCTTTTATTTGTCATTTTTCAAATAACATGACATGGTTAGTCACCTTACACTCAAAATAAAGAGGCATTATGTGCCAATAAACGTTCACACATATCCACCATATGTGAACTAGGATATTTTAATTGATTTTAAAAGTGCATGTCTTAACAAATATTTAGTTCTTCTAGGTTTGATGGGTTGGTACAAACAAAAATACCCAGCAGCATATATATATATATATATATATAATAGAATAGAATGATGCTTTCTTTACTAACTTGCAGTTGGTCAGTGTTCTCTCAACAATGCCAATATTGACACCATGTTCAGAAATGCATGACATTTGATGTAAATGATAAAATGTCTAATTTTCATCATCTTAAATTACTAATCATCTGATTATTCTAAGAAGAGACAATTATTTAAAAGATTTAAAAAGGAACAGATTTGCCTAATGTATGCATATGCCTACATGCCCTAGTATATAGGCGTTCTCAAATATGTTATATACAATATATGTTTAGAATCATTGGATACATTTATCGACAAACAAGGATTTATACTACTGTACATTTTATATGCATCCTGCCAAACAGAAGTATGAAATGACTTCACTTATTAATTTATTTTATTATTCCACTCAGTAATCAGAATTGGTACAGACTAAATTACTTTTTTACCATGTATTTTCCACGTTTACTATCCTGTATTACTATGGAGCCATTTAAGACCATTTCAGACCAGTAATCTGCCTTGATTCTCAATCTTACATTTCATCATTTTTACAGATTTATACAAATAAACAGAAGGTTCAGAGATCGCAACATCGCTGCAGAGTTTAATTATGCGTTCGACGTCATTATTTATCATAATTTTAAGCATTTTGTTTGTTGTTGTATTACAACTTTTTCTCCTTCTGTTCCATCACATCATAACTGAGATTTCAGTCTGAATCTGTGAGATGTAATGAGGGGGGGCTCTGGCAGCACAAATGACAAAAAAAAATTCAAAAGCATTTGTTTATCCACAAATTTGGTGCGCGACACTTGATTAGGATGCAGTGGGCATCCTACTGAATAAATGCATTAATTGTTGTCTTTCACAACTCGCTAATTGCAAAGACTCAAAATCATGATTTCAATTAATACGTGATTAATTGTGCGAGCCTATTATCAACTGTATTAGCCATTTCAATAACAATAGTCATTATTACTGAATATACCAGCATTGCTTCAACTGTGTCAATCAAGATTTCTGGCACGGCTTCATTCACCCCATACAAATACAGCATCTCCTCAAAAATAATATAGCCCTCACTGTGGACGTCTCAGAAACTCAAAAATGGGATTTAGATTGTGATGGGGGGAACAAAACAAGCGGCTGAAAACAGGAAGTTGGTGAAAATGGGCGATCCCTCTTTATCTGTTATCAGCCCAACACTGTAGCCTGGAAGGAACTGCGGGAAAGTCGCAGGAAAAAGGTGGGACTATTGTCCTAGCATCCTGCCAGCTTCTCCGCCACCTTATTGTTTCAAACAATCCCATTTTTTTCTTCCAGCTGTTGTGTTTTTCAAATGTAATCTATCAGATAGCAGGCAGTGCCCCCATAACCCTTCTGTGTGTGATAAAAAGGAGCCTATTGACATGACAAAGCTGTTGTGTTATGTCGGTACAGCGGAGAACTTGATCGTGCCGTACACTTGGCTTCAACACGACAATACGCTTGACATGACAGACGCAACAAACAGACATGTCTGATCATATCAGTCACAGTCAGATCTTGGTTTTTCTTTCATTACGACAACGACTCGGGCGTCTGGAGGGTCGTTCTTTGTGAGATCATGTTTATGAATCATGAGATCTGATATATAGACGCACCCAAATAATTCAACTCAGTATGCAGAGTCAGGGAACAACATTAAGACCACTTTCGACATCCAAGCATCTGTGAATTAGGGTCTTAATGCCCATATACTATTATTTATAAACTATCACAGTGTGTCCAACATGTGACTTTTTTCATGACAGAAATCATGTCAGCACATAGACAGCTCCAATTCCACACACTGATCCGTTTTACTGTGGCCAAATTGAGCATGTATGTACACAAACTACCCTGGGGGCTAGATATTATAGGGCAAATTTCACGGAAAATTAAATGTTCTTACAGCCCGAAGTGCATAACTTAGTATGCAAAACCATGACTAGGGATCTGCATTTAGACTCATTTTGATATTCAAGTATCTGTCAGAGTTAATGAACTAACAGCAGGGAAGAAAAGGACCTTTTACCTGACATCAAAATATATTGTACACAAGCATGATTAACAAGAGATACATTTGAAAATGTCTTATTATTAAATAATATTTAAAGGAAATCAATTCACCGAACTTTTTGTGGTGCTTGCTCGCAGGCATGTACTGTTGCTGTGGAGACGTCTCTGACCTTCGTCAAAAAAACGAGACGAGACGCAACGTTAATGCTGGTCATGTGACGATAACGAAACGAAATCTATAATGTATTTTTGTTGA
>JBBKCR010000031.1:10498213-10515162 GCA_037577295.1 Ladigesia roloffi | reverse complement strand
AAACGACTAACCGACTAATGAAAATGTATTCGACCAAGCCTTCTTCATATCGACTAACATTTAGTCGACTATTTGGGTGCAGCCCTACTGCAATCGCTTATTTAATATCATCTAATGTGGCTGAGTGGGCCTTGACAACATGCCGTGACAGAGAGGTGGACCTTAATACTGAAAAGGTTGAGAACCATTGTTCTAACTAATTACAGCTAAAGTAGTTAGCCTAGTCACAGCTGCTTCAGTCTCATCCTTAAGAATGCAACAAGCAAAACTGTCCCATTACAGCCAAGAACAGTCCATTAGAATAATGACCCTGGAACAGTTAACTAATTACTTGACTACCTTCTTAGTAATAGCCTTGTATTTACAGACTATTTGAGGGAACTAGTTTGGTTGCTCACGGCGGAGGAATACGCTGTAACATGAGTGAGTGAGGGAGTTTTCTTATTGTTTACATTGATCACTCAAATGCATGCATGGTACAAAACACAGATTTTCTAAAAATTGGTGCAGTTCTACTTCTCCCCAGTCCGGTGTTGGAGGTCTGCCTCCCAACCCCAGTCAGGAGAACCACCGCCATGTGCATTTGTGTTTTTTCTGCTCCAGCACATGCACTTCAACTCAGCAAGAGCTTGTTAATAAGCTGATTAGTCGGATCAGGTGTGTTGGGAGCCATGGGCAGTCAAGTGGCCAGGCCTGGGTTGAGAACCTCAGCTATAGCCAATACTTGGCACTCGGCACGGCGACCTCAGGCTCGTGTGCGGCAGCTCTGAAGCATCCTATTGTACTGGCAGTGCTTTTCTATGGGGATTATACATACAGTGAGTGAGCAATTGTGTCAGCAATTGGTGCTTAAGTAGACCGAATGTTTTATTTTAAGGAGCCATGTAATGGAAAATCAAAATGTTCTCTTTCTAAAAATTTTCCATAAATACAAATATATAGAAGTTGCCCTTATATGAAAACTGAAAAACAGCTCATTCTGAATCTGTCATTGATGTGATGACAAAAAACCTACAGCAGTTTAGGGTGAAGGGTGTTTTTAATACATGGTAGGAGAAACGAGGTCATGTTCGAACAGGTATATCATTCTTAATGCGTTAACTTTTTAAAAAGACACATTAACTGGTTTTTAATGATGAATTTGGACTGTTTTGCTATATAACACTACACAGTGGTCCTTAAGGAGGAAAAATATACAATAAAAATACACCCTTTTTAAATGATATGGGGACAATTCATGACAAGGAATGAGCCTGGCTGGGTTGTTGACTGGCACTGTTTGAACACCGCAGTTCCATTAATAGAAAACGTATTCCCCATGATACACAGTCACATTTTTTTAGTGCATCACATTATTTTCATGCATTTTCACACATCTAGTGGAAATATATAGGATACGGGCCCTGTAAGGAGCTCTGAGTCTCTGAGTGTTCCGCAGACGAGACTGTGGGTGAGATAAGGTTAACAAAGCTGAAGTAACTGTTCTGTCTTACCGAGGTGAGGAAGGCCATTCACACTGTTGGGCACAAAACAATCCACCCATTACCTGCCATGTGCAAAATCAATTAAACATCAGGTGTTACAAATGATCATGATCGGTCGAATGACTTGCCATTCAGAGGCAACAGCGGCTATAATAGGACTGTAGAGAAGTCGCATTGATTGGTTTATCTCTGAGAGACTCAGGGAGTGAGTTGCTCTTCAGCAAAATGCATTATCGATTGGTTTCAGATTGGGATGGGGCATCATCGGCAACCTCCGCCGCTCTTTTACATAAACGCATCCCATTCCACAGCCATTAGACAGAGATTCATAAAGCACGGCTTCCATTTGTTTTAGTCCTCTTGACCTCATATGGATCTTCCAGTATGTTTCTCTCTCTATCTCTCTCTCCCTCTCTCATTTTCTCGAGCTCCCTTTCCCGACCATCTCCCTTCCACCTCCCTCTCTCTCTGCCCCCTCCGTCTGCGAATATTAATGAGCACTATGCTAATGAGCTTACGAGAGCCGGGGGTCGACAAGGCTCCTCCTCTGAATATTAATCGCCCAGCACATTTGCATACTCTCCGGCGCCGAAGGTACATGGCGAAGCTGTCAGTCCTGCAGCGCAACGTTTCATCAAGCCATCAGGGTTTATAACAGGTACATCCGAGAGACAGCGAGACTCAAAACATAAACGTGGCATCCATCTTTCTCAGGACTGAGAACATCGGGAAACCACCGTGACCGAGCGATATATAAACTGGCCGTTTCTTTGCAACCACGTTCAAAAAGATAAGCAGCAGAAGGTCAGGGTTTCCAGCACTGTTTTCTAGATCGACACAGAACGTGGGACACTTTGCATTCAAGACATTTTGCATACAGTACGATCCAGAACTTTCCATATGCAAAGCAGAACGACTGTTACATCCTGGCTCCATATTCTCGCATCCACAAAAAAACGA
The DNA here is from genome assembly GCA_037577295.1 of Ladigesia roloffi. Lineage (NCBI taxonomy): Eukaryota > Metazoa > Chordata > Actinopteri > Characiformes > Alestidae > Ladigesia > Ladigesia roloffi. The sequence goes on along the minus strand of JBBKCR010000031.1, from coordinate 10,512,718 downwards.
AGCATTGATGCACAGGTGGGCTTGGATTCTGTTCTTGTATCTTAGAAGCTATGAAACATGAAGTTAGGCCGGATACAGGATCATAAATAGTTCTGGTTCTTCTATATACAATACAATTCTCTGAGGATTTTTTAAAGGGTCCATGCCAAGCAAAAACACATTTTCCTCATATTCTTTGAAACAAATAATATGTTGTAGTGATGTAGTGTGTGAGCATCATTAAAGCTTCAAAGTGTATCGCTCAGACCATATGGTCCAAAGAGAGAAACCGAGCTACAAAAACAACCCAATCCAAGTTTGTCATTCCCATAACATCAGTTACATTTATAAACCTAACCCGTCTATAGTATTTTAGCACTGTCCTTCATTTTAAAGTTCTAAGAAGTGTGCCAGGCTGGTCTGCTTTCTGAAAGCAGCCACCCAGAACGGAGCTCTTTTACATATATCAGCCTTAAAGGCAGAATAGCAAACAGCCTGGATAAATCGAATGGATAAAGAAATGTTGAAGAATTGTCACATAAAATTTATTCTGAATGTTTTCAGTCTATTAAAGCGTTTAAATATCACACACGGATCCCAATTAAAAACTCAAATTATATATATATATATACATATATATATATATATATATATATATATATAAAGAATTATTCAATAAAAACTATTTAAGTTACCAAATGGACTTCTCATATTGTATCACTCCAAAGGACTCTGTCTTGCACCTTCTGATTTAAGAATATAGATCAGGGTTTGCAGGGTTTGATCAATTAAAATCCTCCCCTCAATCCTAAATCTAGCAAATCTGTTTCTCAATATGGGTCTGTAGTAGGAATATCATTAGACTTCAATTACCTGAGGTTATTTAATCTACAGGACTGCCAATAGAATGTAAAATATCAAAAATATATATTTTACAATAGAACAGAGTATATATTTTCTATATAATTTCACTTGCAAATAAGTCCTGCAGTGTGTAGGCTGGTCATGTGATCTAGTCATTTTCCTGTCACTTTAACACACTGATCACACACAGAGATTTAAAAAACTCTCGAATCTCCATGATACTACTAAGTGAGGCTGAAAAAAGGGAAAAGGGAAAAAGAGCAATCTGGCTTCGCCCTGCTTCTCTGTCTTGTAGGGACAGCAAGTGCCAGTCGAGGACTCTCTTGTTAGTTTACAGGAAGTAAACGGCTGTAAATGGAGCACTGTCGGACTCCACACAATACCGTTTCACTGCCGGTCAAAGGACTCTCAAGTCAAGAGCCAGGACTCATCTAGGTTCCTTGGATTCCCCAATTTCTTTTCAATTGTTGGATACGTTGAGCGCTTTCCAGAGTCCTTTTCTGCACTCCGACTCTTTTTCAGCTCTCAGACTCTTTTTCTGCACTCTGTGACTTTTTAGACGGTCTAGTAACTATATTATATCCCAGTAAAGTGGCCGGTACACAGGTTTGAAACCTATTCTTACCACGTCTGCAGAATCTAGACTCATTTTCATGCTTCAGTCAATCAGAATTCATAGCACAGCTTCATTCCATACTGTGAGATATTTCAACATGAAATCAGGGAGGGTCTCTGCTGAGCCAGCTGAGTTTTCTGTCCATGATAGGAGAGAGTGCTGGGAGGGTGAGGGATCTAATTCATACTGGGAAATATTCCCTGTGCTCACCTGCTGGTGCACAATGATGTAGTCAGAAAAGACGTTTTAGAGGCAGTAAAATGTCACTTTCAAAGGTTTCGCGAGATAAAGTATATAATATAGTAAACATTTCTACTGTTTTAATCAGGTGACTGCAGCGTTTGGAGTCTTGCCCAAGGACTTTTATCGATGCCCCTGACAGGGAATCGAATCCCAGTCTCCTGCATTGGGTTTTACTCACTACACCACATCTGCTTTCATTCCTAATCTCACATTTCTGATTCAACACTGCATTTGTATTACGCTCAAGTTCAACTTGCAGATAAGCAAAAAAAATCATATAAACCAAAAAAATTCAACTCAATTTATTTTCCCTGGACCTAGAACCCACTTCAATCTCATCCATCTCTTCGTGAAAGTGAAACAGACTCATCGATGTGGTTTAGGAGTATGAATGACTTACTGTGACCTATAAACATAGAGAAAATTTTTTTGCCTCCAGCACTAAATGAAAGAAGCAAACTTTGGACTTCAAATATGTCTAGGCTGAATACATCTGGGGTAAGAGGAATATTTTATAGATTAGATTTTCTGACAAACTATTCCTTTATCTACTCAATTAATATGACATCCAGCCAGTCATAAAGGATAATTGGGATAACCTCTAAGAATGTATGTGTACGAAAAATGAAAAAATGCTATATCCAGTAGTCACATTTACACATTTGTACACAAACCCTCAGGCTGTGGCGAAAACGTCCAAAATGTGACGCTTGATAAAATGACAAGTGTGTAGGAGACTGAAGACAGTATGTATTCATGAAAGGCCAACAGAGGAAGAGCAGCTCATAATGCATCTGTTGTACAACTACAATGACTTTAAGTACTTTAACTCTCTACTGTACGCATTTATATTTTAAGAGGAAAAAAATATTTCACCCACAACATAGCACAACATTGCCCTGAGGCAACAAACTAAATGTGGTCTTACTGCACAACGTTGCCCTGAGGCAACAAATAAAAAAAATACATTTTTAATATATAAATAAAGACAAAAGGTGTCTTTACTCAATCAGATATGCTTCTTTACATACTCATGTGCCTCACAGATTTTTTGTACTAATTTATTTCAAATTAAACATGTTAAAAAGTGAAATCTATCTTACTTTCTGCTAGCAGTGTTTGCAACCCAGCTATTGGCTCAAAAAGGACAGATGAGAGGTCAAACCTACACCCAATATTATTGCTTCCAGGCTTATCCGGAGATATAATGTGATGTTTTTTTGTTTGTATTTTTAATTGGGGCAGTGGATGGGCAAAAAAAATATTTTAATATTTTGTTGCCTAACTGCAACGCTATGCCTTAGAGGATTAGGTAGTAGGGTCTATAAGTAGCCACGTTAGGCCTGGTTCCCCACAGTGAGCTCAGGTTCATCACATAAACCTGACGGACCCTGATGATGAATGACCAGGCCGACATCCAGCACTACATCACCACAGGCTTCATAAGCACATTACACCTCAGAGCTAATAAACAGCAGGCTGATTGCTGGGCCGATATTTGCGATACGGCGGCGTGATTAGGCCATTGTGACGGCGTGCCTGTTCATGAGATCTCTTGTGAGAAGTGGCCAGGTTTCGAGCCATTTAATAGAACGTCCTATCACGTGCCACAATCTTATCCTTTCCAGACGTGTTTGTTAGAACCGCCACGCAGAGCGTTCCGCCACGCTTGCGTGGGCTTCCTTTCAGAGGAGATGGGAGACGCATCGATGCCTCGTGGTCAATGACCAGGAACCGGGGCATTTGCTTTGCATAAACACCACAGCGACTTAATTTATTTCACTTGGCACTTGCCGTTCTTTATTTTTCCATTTTCCCCCTCCACTCCTAACTCTGTAAAACGCAACAGCCGTTTCTTAAAGTGGCGGCCGTATATCCGTGTAGCGGCTCGCTCCTCAATGAAATATCTTATCGAGATCTATCACACGGAGAGATTTCTCCTGAATGGAGGCGGCTGCGATAACGCGGTGGAGCAGTTGAAAATGACAGACTGAGCCCGTGTTTACGTTAGCCTGCCTGGTAAGTGCCGTTTTCGGAGTGGAAGTCTTCAGGGGCTGGGGCCACGCCGCATGCATTATTCATGATGTTGTGGCACTGCATCTCGGCAACACGGCCCCAAAGTTGCACCACCTACGTCACACACCCAGCTGCAGCTACACCTGCAGCCACAAACACTCCTACTCGCTTTAGGGTGCAGCGGGTTAACGTTCCAGTCGTTCATCATCAGGATTTCAGCGGCAGGACCCGAGCGCTAAGCTGTATTAGAAAGCATTTTCTGCGTACGTGATTTCAAGCAACTTCGCACCTTTGTGCTTGGTTCTGGAAGTTCTCAGGCAATCCTCCATCATGAGGGGAAGGGGGTGAGTGGTGATCAGTTCGGGGTGAAAAGTAACGATTGACTAAATCAACTAAAATTGAGATCAACATTCTGTCACAATTTCTAGATTTGAAAATTAAAATCTAGGTAATATGCGTTCTGCAAAAATTCAAATGGGCATTTTAAAACACATCTGCTCTGTTCGTCCATACTATCACTGTCAGAACAAAACCTCACATCTCTTATTTTTTACTTTTTTCCATACTTTGCAAAGACCAAAATACCTTTTCAAAGTGTGAACATTTCAAAAGGAATGATCCAATAGAAATGGCTCCATTTTTATTTGACAAAAATGTTTTTTTCCATGAACTTATATTAAGATTAATAAGGTTTGTGTCTTCTGTTTGGAGATTGAAGGCATTGTTCTGACAACTATTCAAGCTAAGTGATCTTTGTCATTTTTAAGTTGTGTAGACTGTGGGCTGAGGACAAACAATCATTTCTAAACTATTTTAGTTTAAATATGTTATAGTTGATCTTTTTCCAGTAAAATAGTTCGTATCTTTGAAAGCCCCTATTAAGAGATCAGACGATCTCTTGTGTGATCAACAGTGATATGGCTCCTACTGTCTGGATCAAAGAGGATTTAAACAGTAAGAATGTTATTTGAAATTAAATACAGAGCTGTACTTTAACTAATCTGTTTATTTACAGCATTTAAAAACATGCACTTCAAGTAAAGGTTCCTGTCCTAGATGTACGGTTCTAGTTAAACCATGAATTGGAATAGGACCTTTAGGATCCCTGTCATCAGAATCAGAATCAAAAAACGTAATTAATCCCGGAGGAAATTCTTTAGTTTTTAAAAACGTTCTTCACCCTGACACATTTACAAAGGTGGACCTTTAAAACCACGGTCCTCACAATAACATCAAAAAAGAGGAAATGTTTCTTTACAGAGATCCTGTAGGATTTCAGGTCAAGACTTTCCCTGTTAGGCAGGACAATCTCTGGACGGGCAGCTCAATTAACCAACAGAGTTCATAAAACCAGGACAAGAATATGGTTCTCAAACCTCAGGGACCCTCAGACTGCCCAAATATTTGCTCCACCTCAACACAGACACGGAGCAGAAATGTAGACTATAGAACCCTGTGCTGAAAACTGCTCCGAAAACTGATTTAAAGAATCATCTATTTTTTAAAGAACCATCTATTGAAAGATTTCCTTTCTCTATGGAAACAAAATATTCCTCCAATGGCATCACTCCACCAACACCCTTATTTTTAAGAGCGCACATTTACATCTCAGTCCCTTTGAGGATCTAGAGAGAAAAGTCAAGGAAGACAACTCCCAAAAAGCACCGTACAGTTCATAAAACAAGTAAGTGACCTTCAAATGTGTGCAGAAATGAAAGCAGCACCGTGCGCGGGCGCGCGCATGTAAATAAACCAAAAAAAACGTGTAGCAAGAAAAGGTCATCACACAAATCATCCTGAGGAAACCATGTATCTCCAAAACAGAGACGACAAAGACAGACTCAACTCTGAACGTAAGTTGATGCGATGAGAATGTAGGTTTATAGGATTTCTATCAGTCTGTTTATGTTCACGCACTGTAGAATAATAACAAACCATAAAACAGGAATATGTGCTTTTGATATGAACTGAACACCTGGAAACGATTCAATAAAATGCTAATTTGTCAATAAATGCTAATATGCTAGGACTTATTGGAGGTTGTGTTGGTGAGGTTAGGAAAGAAAATGATGCTGGAAAGCTCTTTGGGATCATGGCTACTGCACTGAACAGAGTACTAATTTTTTAGGCTTAACCTTTTTTTGTATATGCTTATATACTGTCCCCAGCACATTCAATTGTGGGTAAAAAACTTGACTGTCCCAGAAGTGTTGCCCTTAGGGCTCTGTGGTACATTTAGTTTAGGAAATACATATATATGAAGTTGCATTGACTACTTACAGTCTTACAGTCTTGACGCTTTTTCTACATTATGAAAAGGTACATTGCTCCAGTGAATATATGAAGCCTTTCAGGTTCATTCAAGGTACACACGGGGACCTTAGAATCCTCACATGTTTAAAGGGTGATTACCAAAAGGGAGTAAAATGTCCATGTAGTGGTCCCTTTAAGGACTTCACCACCTTCAAATTCGTATTATTATACATTTACAGCTCGTTGTTTCTCATGCTACTGGTTTGTAATAGAATCAAATGCAAGAGAAGCTCTCTGTGATGCCTATTAGCTCCATGCATGATTCATTAAAGCGACTCTCTCCTCAGTAGAGTCAGTAAAGTCATGTCTGTGCACTCAGCCACTGTTTGGTTAGACTCTTTTGCCTCCACGTGGATTTTAATTGCCAAGCCCCCCACCGCCACCATCACCATCATCATCATCATCATCATCCTTATCATCAGTGGTCTGTAAAAGCTAATGGTCAACCAAATAATTAGACTTTTTCAGTTTCTACGAGCGGAATGTTACGCTGAACTACTGAACATCTGTTTCCATGCATGTCTGCCGATTTCTCAGGAGTTGCACTGGAATTCAGGGGGGGTCATGCAAAAAAAGTGAGCTCACGCGCCCGAAGGCTTCATCTTCAAACACACATGCAGGTGAAACATCGAGGAAAAAACTACTTTGGGCAAACACAACACGCCCCCCACCCTATAACAGACCCACTCTCCCCAAAAAAAGCTAACTCCAGTGCACGGGCTCACCTCGGTGCGGGACTGCAGGCGCTTGTTGAGCTCGTAGATCCGGTACTCGGGCTGCACCACGTAGGGAGAGTGCCTCCTGTAAAAGGGGGCGAAAGGGGACGAGTAGAAGGGGTCGTGCGGTGGGTTGGACATGGTGGTGGGCTGCAGGGCGCGCGGCGAGCGCCTCCAGCATCCGTGCAGCGCGCTCACAACTCTCCTCTCCTCTCCGCCCTCTCCTCTCCTTCTCTCCAGCCCTCCCCTCCCTTCGCTTCCCTTCCCTTCCCGTCCCCTCCTCTCTCTCCAGCCCACCACTGGCCTCCCCCTCCCCCTCTCCCTGCGCGAGCTCTCATTGGACGGATCTGGAGGTGAGCGTGGCCAGCACAAAACGCAGAAAACGCTCCAAGCCCCTGCAAGCTCTCCCTGCCATGCCCTGTACCACCTCTCCACACACACTCTCACACTCAAACCTGGCGAAGTGCTGTGGGCTACAGCTCGTCCTTGGAAATGACGGTTTATTGATAATCCCAGCTCCGTCACGCTCCTTTCCCATACATTCCAACTGAAGGGCAGCTCCTGCAATACCCCCCAACAAATACGGACAACAGGCTACTTTAGAAAAATGGCATAGAAAACATTTTGTTGTAACCTAAAAGTTGCCATTTATGGTTTTATAAGAGGCCTCATGCACCAAAAAAGCCACAAATCAATTTAAATGACTATTCTTCAAGATTTAGACTTAGACATCAGCTTTAAGAGTCGTATATTTTACTAATTATATTTATAACTCCAGTGCGGTTAGAGAAGCAGTTATAGAAAGAGAGTTTATAGTATTTATATCACCTCTTACTGACCACAGCACTTTGTGTATATAGTGCAGTGTATTTGGCTTTAAAAAACTATTTTTGTAACCTGAATGTTGCAAAAGTTTATGCACCAAAAACTGTCACAACTTTATTAAATACATATTTTGCAACACTTACACTTAAAGGGAAATATGCACAAAACTCACTTTTTGCATCCTTTTGTATTTCCATTTGTGAAATACACTTACACTTAAAAAAAATTTATTAAAAAAACACTTAATTAATCCTTTTTATGTTCATCAACTGAAAGATTTTGGTGTCAGGAATCATGTGCTTCTACACGCTACCCTCTCCATATTTGTCTGCTGGTATTACGAGCAGCACAAGACACCGAGCACTACGGCTACAGGCAAAGACAAGACACCATGAAGTTTTGTGTCCATCTCACCAGTGGCTTATCAAGCTTTCAAAAAGTGGGGGTGTTCTGGGATGGGGAAGGCACGTTATAAATACAATTTAATACATTTCAAACAGTATAATCTGATGATACAGGGCTGATAGCACCTCTGTTTCAAGCCAAGCATTAGCATGGGATGGGTGGGGCGTGGCCAGCAACAGCTTATTTGCTTAAAGGTGACAGAGCCCTTAAATGGCCCAAGTGACTAAAACTGTCAAAAATACAGCTGGTGAGATCCCTTGATGTGAGAGTGATTTATCAATTTTAGGCAAATAACTTAAAGAACATGTTTTGTATAGTACATAGACTTGTTATTACTAAAGTGATTTTTGCAGAATTTTAAAACTGATGCCCCAGCCTTTAAACAGTTTTTTAAATAGTTGATGCATTATAAGAGATTTTATGCACCCAAAACCAGAATATTTTAAAGAACTATTTTCCAGCACTCATACCTAAACAGGCTGTTACATTAGCATTAATATCTTTTGTTTATTTATTAAATATTAATATCCGAATCTTTTAGTAGCCGCAGCATTTTGTGTATATAGCATAGAGTTTATTGTACAGAGCAGTCTTTGAGAGTTCTATTTTGACTTTCTTCAATATTTTGAATAGTTTTTGTGTCTCTGTGTCATAGCATAAGCAATTTTCTGTGGGATAAAACACGTTTTCTGATTCGGATGTAAATGATCTCTGTTATGATCAGCTGCCCTTTATTCTTAGATAAAACAGGCTAGACTGATGCACTTAATTGTTGGCGATAAAATGCTGAAGGCTGTGTATATAGGTAAGTTTTTCATGACATCACAATAAAAAACAACAATTTCAAATCAGTATTCGCTGCTTAGTTCTCTTAAATGTACCATACGGACCATAAATGTGGAAGTCAGAGGTATATTTTGAAACTTCATCAGGCTCTTTTATTTTATGAAAGTGATTAAAAAAATGTTTTCCATAATACGGGACCTTTAAGATTGAAGAAACTGTGCATAATTTTTATTAAGTACCACTTAAGAACCTACACGATTATAAAGTATATTTGAACATTTTCGAGCTATAACTTCAGTTCACTTGTTTTTGTTCCGTGAGTGAGATTTTAAGCAGGATTATCCTGAAGAACATTTACAGAAAGGCAGATCTGGACCATGAAGGAAGACCTAAAGGCAAAAGAGTGAAGAAAAACTCAGAAAGAAGAAACACCGAATGGGTCCACTGAGAAGAACTTGGGCTCAAAAGGAGAAGCTGCCTAAGATTATAATGAAAGAATATTGAGAGATACACCAACTCAAAAGGAAAAGCTCCCTTAGAACATGAGGAACAACCATGGTGAGGAACTTTCCTGAAAGAACTTTAGAACATTAGAAAAGGAGAAAATCCCCAAGAAGATAAATAAGAAATCAGGAAGAAACTATAAAATGAATCAAGACTCATAGGGACAAACTCTTAAAAAGCATGAAGAACCAAAATCTAAAAGGAGAACCTTTCAAATACTATAAAGAAAAACACTGAAATGAACCAAGACTCGAAGGGAAAACCTCTTTGAGAGCATGAGGAAGGAACACTGAGAGGAAACAGAACCTTCTCAGGTACTTATAGAAGAACCAGGATTTAAAAGTACAAGATCATGGAGAAGAACCCAAGTGAGGAAGAAGAAAAACTTTGACGTTTGAAGAAGAACCACAGCAAGTAAGCAGGACATGAATGAGAAATCTCCCAAGAATTTGAGGAAGAACCACTGAGCCACTACTCACAATTAGAACCTCACTAGAATAAGAAAAAACAGACAGGAACCAAGAGGAACCCCAGAGGAAACTGGCATCCTCTTCATAGAATCCCACCCCATGTACAGTAGCATTGCATTCATCGCCTGTCTACTTACATTGTTTTTATTCAACTTTATTCTCATCCTAGGGAACGACTCTGTGGTTTTCTACTTTTTACCTAATAACTGAGTACCTCAAGCATAACACCCTGAGAAGAGAGGCCCGTCTACAGACAGGACATTTAACAGATTCTTAAAAATCTTAAAATATAACACTGTGATTTTCTATCAGTCTTAGGGTAAATCCTTCAATAATGCATTTCTATGTTAAAATATAACATTATGATTTTGTACCAATCTTGAAGTAAATGCTTAAAATGCTTGTCTAGACTTTCATCCTTACATCCTGCTAGACTGCATTTTCGTCAATGTGGCACAACTTTGGCATGGGGTTTGTAACTGATACGAGTTAATGCTGGCTTAAATTTAGGCCATTACTGCTATCTCATGCCTTTAAGCCTGTATTATCATGTATGCAAAGATCCAGGAAACATCCTGTTAGCCCCGCTGAGGAGAGTGATCCATCTGTCACATCTTCTAGCTGATTGTTGAAGCCTCCAGTCCAGCAGCACCATGGCGTTCCAACACACAGCAACTGCACCCTAATCCCTTGGGAGCTGTCTACACTCGCAGCACTTTAAGTCATTAAATGTGCATCTCTAACACAGAGGCCGTCTCCATTCTTTGATGTTCTAAATGTACTGCTCGTTAAGTCATCTTATTTTGGACAAATTATTAGGCAGCTGTCCTGGGGACCTGCAGAATTCCTGCAGAATTTAATTGCTGAGAGTCACTGAGAGGTCTTGATGCAAATGTTGCAGATACACTGACTCAGATCTCTTCTCAGATAATAGGAACCAGGGTTTTAGTCATTTCAGTCATATTTACATGACCCCTGAACTTTCACATTTTGGATGTCTGGTTCCTACCACAACCACAACAGTCCTGACTTGAATCACATCAAATCACTCTGAATGACTGTTCTTGGTATTTATGCAGAATCAACAATGCAGAATGATCACAAAGGCTTGACTTATGGGCAGCTGGATGGACTAGTAGTTAGGGCATTAGCTCTGCAAGGTTGTGGGTTTGAATCCCAACTGCCAGTCATCGCTGAGGTACCTCACATACTGGCCCTTTGCTTAACTTGGTGAATGGGTTCAATGCAGAGAAAGAATTTCACAGTGTGGTGTGTCCACGTGTGGCTATAAGGGTGAATAAATTAGATACATTTATTTGATTTGATTTATGTCACTAAGATTATCTTTGAAATAGCCAAAACCTGAATTATTAGCTCAAGGCTAGTGCCAGGTTGTTGAACTTGGGGTGCTCTAACAGTATGGCCTACCTGGACATCTGCCTATAGAGACACTGGACCCAAACATAGCACAATCTTCAAATGCCTGCCAAAACCATTAGGTTTGTACCCCTGATGCAATTACTTTTTGGCTATTTTCTAATTAAAACACAATTTCTACATAACACACACCTCAGCACAGGTGCTGTTTAATCGCTAAATTTAAGGAACAAGTTATTTAAAAAACTATTTATATTTAAGTCTAGTACAAAACATGTTCATTAAGGTTGTTGCACAAAATCACTTTCACATAAAGTGACTCACCAGCTTGATGACCCGGACAAACAATTTCAGTCCCTTTAAAAACAAGCCGTTTCAGGGCTCTGTCACTTTTACGCAAATAAGCTGTTGAAGGCCATGCCACACCCATCTCATGCTTACGAAATGAAGAGAAATTAACAAGCAAGTTCTCCTTACCTGTAAGTATTTACATCTCCCTCAGATGCCAACCACAGACAGAAGGTTCAGACCCCCCACATTGGTAAAGTTAGATCCTTATTCACAGCTCCTTATTCAAAATTTCCATTACACCTTAAATAAATTAAGGTGTAATGAAACCAATTGTTACTGGGACATTGCCATCCAAAATTAAATGGAGCCGTGCATTTCTTCGGTATTCATTGTCTGGGAGAATGTGAAGCAACAACACAACATTTCATGTGTGACTTGCCATAGAGCTCAGATTATACCTGCTCATAAAACTAACAGACTAATGGCGGATTCTCAACTAATCTAGTGGGTGGGGTCTTGACAGATGAGGGGTGGTTTTATGCTAATTAACCCAGTGTCATGTTGGGCCCTCCATCTATACAGCTCGTTCTGAAAGGGCCTAAACTCTGAAGAATAAAGCTGGTGGGATCTCTTTATCTGAGAGTTATTTTGTGCAAAAAACTTGTTTTCTTTTGCATAATACGTACAACTTAAACATTAAATGAAACTTAAAATTTGGTCTGTCAATAATATGGTGAGATTTAAATGTTATTTTCTTCTGTATTTATATTCTGGCTTCTCTCCTCTAGACAGTGGTCCTCAGGGCAGAAACAGTCTACATTATTGATGCGTCTGTACGCTTTATGAGTTCGACTGGAAGAAAAACATGGACCATCTGGGGGAAGACCCCTGGCGTAGAACAGTGGTCACCAGCCCCTGTCCTTGAGAACGAATTTCCTGACATTTTAGCTCCAACCTGCATTTAACCCTCCAAACCCACCAAACAACCCCCACCCACCCCCCACCCCCACCCAAACCCACTGAACGCTCCTGTCAATCAAGGAAGACGTTCAGTCACTGGACCAGGTGTTGCAGATTGTTGCTGGAACTAGATTTCTCAGGAGGATTGATCTCAAGGCCTTGACTACTGGTATGTTCATATTTTAGAAAATCTAAAACCATGTCATTTGATTAAGAGTCTTTACATGTTTGCATATACCTGTATGTAAATATTGTCCAAAATAATACCATCATATTTTAATGACTAAAAAGCCATCACATGTTGGATGTCAGGTTCCTATCACAACCTCTGTGAACATTTCTGAGTTTATCACATTAAACAGCTCTGAATGATTGTTCTTACTATTTAGACAGAAATTGCTGAAATTCTTTTAAATATTAATACATACAACAGGTCAAAATTTGGACACACATCATTCGATGTTTTTCCTTACTTTTTATTATTTTCTACATTGTAGATTCATATTGAAAACAAACAGAATGATGAAGGAACACATGGAATCATGCAGTAAACAAAAAAAAGAATTAAACAAACAAACAAAAATATGTTCTGTAATAAGGTAATGGTGGACTGCTGTTTTTTTTTACTTAGTTAAGTGGTTCTTGCCATAATGTGCAGTAGAACCGTAGTGGAACCAGATCACTAACCCGACCGTCACAACTGATGATCCAAACACAGTTAGAAGGAATGAAATTCCACAAATGAAATCCGGACGAAGAACACGTTAATTAAACACCATTCCAGGTCGATTCTCTTTATGAATCTGATTGAAAAATGTGAATAGTGTGTAAAACTGTCATTCGAGCAGTAAGTGAAGTTTTCAACATTAATCTAAAATGTATCCAATAATAAAAACAAAGGAAATCGTTGAATGAGAAGTTGTAGTTTTTGACTGGTAGTTTATTATAATTTTTCATAATTGATGTTATTATAAAACTACATATTTTATAACATATATTGAATAACAATTAAAATCATATATGTTAATAACAAAAATTATATATATTTCTGTCACTTCAAATTGTCAGTATTAGTTTATATTCTGAAGCTAGCGTAATGTACCTCGTATCATAATAGTCCAGCGGTCACCAGCTATCTGTACTTCTGCAGGTTTCACCTCATTTAACTAATCAATAACTTCTGAAGGCCATAATTAGATGGATCACATGCAGACAATGAGCTAAAATCTGCAGAAAAGTTCATCACCAGAAGCTTGTTGACCACATGGTCCATCATACACCATGGAATTGTGGAAGTCTGCAGTTCAACAGCAGCATGGACTATGTCTTTAAGCTCTGTTCCCATAAAACAGCATAGATCTCTCTCATGTTTTTATGAATGTGACCAATTTTTAGAAAGAATCATCACATCGCCATACACATCACCTTCAGTAGTTCTGGGGGATTTAGTTGAGGTGTGGGGAAGAAATCTCCTAGAGCCGGAGCAGACCCACTTTACCCAAAGGGCTGTAGCGTTAAGACCACTTTAACTTTTCGAGAGGGTCGACAGTGTCCCACCTCACTCTACTGGAACCCTTTAGAGACTTTAAGCCTGAAGTGACGCGAGCGTGGGATTTACACGGGCCTCGTCCCAGTCGAAACGAGAGCACGTCCAAACCATTCACACAACTTCAACATTTTAATTAAGTACGATAAGATGTCTGTTTTGTTGAAATATCACAGATGAAAGGTTTTAACCAACTCCGATAAATGAAAGTTTGACTCCAAACGCCTCGGGCAGAAGAGATAGGTAATTATAAAACTTAGCGGGGGAAAAAAAATCTATTAATAAAACCTTAATTAAAAATTACATTATTTAATATCTCCAGATCTTTCCAATCGGCATTACTAAAAGGGTCGGCGGCTTGTTTTTGCCAAAAGCGAGTTTCAGTGGACGGCAAGACGACGGAGCGTTTTCTTCTGAAATGATCTCTGTTGCCTCTGTAGGGAAAAAAAAGAACTGGGGAAAAAAAAATCTCCCGCTATGACTTTCCTACAACTGAGATTGAGTGGTGCTGGGAAGGAGAAACGGAGAAAGAGCCTGGGTTTGGCTTGGGTTTTAATTGGGATTGTGAGTGTGCGTGTGTGTGATGGTGTGTGT
>JBBKCR010000031.1:10478561-10490270 GCA_037577295.1 Ladigesia roloffi | reverse complement strand
TTAATTCAAATTAAGGTGTTTGGTGCATAAATTAAGGTAGAATTAAGAATATTTTAAGTACCTTGTGTTTCATAGTGTACACCATGTACTGGTGTACAGTGTACTGGTGTGAACAGTGCAATATTAATCTCTGTATTTTACACACTCACAAAGTGAAGTAACCAGGAGCAAAGCACCCAGGGAGCAGTGGTTTTGGGGCAGTACCTTGCTCAAGGATATTCATTAGGGCCTCTAGGTGCCCTGGAATTCGAATATATGGTCTTATGGCCACTGCACCAACTCTCTGACCAGTAGACCACCAGTTGCCTCAACAAAACAAAAAGTGTTAATTAACAAAGCAAAATGTCACTGAATGGAGTAGTTCTGTCAAATTTTTGGGTGATATTTTTGGTGTCGATGATTCGCGGCACTTTGCAAGATAACAAATTATTTATTTATTTATTTATTTTTTGTCTTTTTGTTTTTACACCACTTTCGCTCAGGTAGCTTGCACACTAGAATTTCACTCACATGTACTGTATCAGTATACTGTAATGTGAGGTGACAGTAAAAGTGATTTGATTTGATTTGATTTGATTTGATTTGAATGCTGTACAATTAAAAATAGGTACTTTAAAAGCAAAATTATACAGGTTAAGGCAAAACATGAATTTCTAATTCAAGCTTTTTCCACAATAAGAAACTGAGTTTAATAGGCACGCCTATTTTGATACAATTCAATACAAAACCTTATATCTCCTTTTTTCATTTCTTTACATACTTAAAACAAAGGGTTCCATTTACACAGTGTCAAAGTTGTATGATGAATGCACCATTAGAAATAGTGCGAAGTAACTGTAAATTTAAAGGAATAGCGAGCACCAGCTGAATAAAGCGAATCTGTGTCGTTCAGCTTTCATTCATTGTTAGCAACATTAGCTTCACTGAGACTTTATTAACTTACACTAAAGGTTGGGATTTTTTCAATTTCAAAGCTCTGTTTTGGAGATATGAGGTTTTGTTTTGACGGTGACATCATACTTTGAAAGGCATTTCGAGACTTTCGAGTTTATTTCTTTCCCAGTAAAGTTTTTGCTGTTCCCACTGAGACCCCTTCCTGGCTATAAAAGCTTTCTATGAGACAGTCGCTGGGGTTTGGCTGTTTTTTGTTCTCTTTCTCTCTCTCTCTCTCTCTCTCTCTCTCTCTCTCTCTGTCTCTTTCTCTCTCTCTCGGTCTCTCTCTGTCTCTGCACCACATGTCTCTGCTGAATGAGTTTTGGTGTTGGTGCCAATCTTACAAGTGGCCGTGTGAATCCTCTGTTCTCCGGAGCTGCTCTGACTGGATCCTGCTGCCTCACGGTTGGCAAACCGACAGGGGTCATTTAGAGGGCATGTACCACACCGAGCCTGCTGGGTAAATTGGCCACGGGCCAATTAAAGCATTCAACTACCTCATCACATGTCATCTTTACTAATCACAGCTCTAAACTGGTCCATTAGTATATCTACCTATCTATCTAGCCTCTTATATGACATTGTATGGCATCTCACCTAAGAACCTGCCATGTTAGTTGTTTGAAAATGTTTATGCAGGTTTATGATGACAGTTGTCAGCATTATGTATGGTACAGTTACTTTTTATTCAGGGCTTTTTACTTTCAGATAAGACATTTCTGAACCTAAAAAAATACTTACAATATCTTAAATCATGTAAATAAACAACAGCCTACCTACTAGCTTATAATTTACCCTGAAAACATATAAATAACTTCAATTCAACCCAGCATTGCCCTACTCTCTGTGGTTTTCTTATAAAACTCGTAAAGACACATTAGCTGGGCTTTATTGGTGACTCTCTTTTCCATCAATAAATCTGTGGAACCTTAATATTGTCCGATTTTATTGACATTCCCATCCCTGCGCTTCTGATGGGCTCCATTAAGGAAACCGGAGTGACAGCGGTATAGTTACAGAAGATATAGATGATCTGTTAAGTGTGGTCTTTATGAGGCTGTGGGGCTTTATAATGCTCAGTGTGTGGAGTTTCATAAAGCACTGAGCGAGGAAAACTTCCCACCCTGCAGCCCTCTTCTCTTGGTGTGCCGGTGAAAAACCTGAGAGGCAGAATGTTCCAGCGTGTCTCCACAGAGCAGCCAGACTCGCTGCCGTCTCATGGCAACGCTGATGTCTGTCGAAGGGGGAAACAGTGCGACTGTGAAGAGATGAAAAGGAACGGGAGAGCCAAAAACACAGCACAGAAACGCCTGAGCCTGAGAGAGAGAGAGAGAGAGAGAGAGAGAGAGAGAGAAAGAGGGGCTTTTTTTAGATTTCTGTTTTGTCTTAGCTGCCTGGTGCAACAGTTTATGACGAAATCACAGAGACAGAGTCAGGTTTATGATACAACGGACAGGACAAAACCATGAGTGCATTTCAGTCAGATTTCAAAGACTCTTCACAGGTGTTCACCAATAAAACTGGAAAACCATTGTAAGAAGTTTATTACACTGCTAAATCAGTTCATTATGTGCAGTCTCTTATTACTCTGTGCAATAGTCTCACAACGTGGAATATCCTTACTTACATCAATATTACTGCTCTACTACTAATCTCTATTACTGCAATAACAGACTCCTAACTGGTTATTAGTAACTCAAAGCTGTAACTTATTTATTGTATTTTTACCCAGCATTTGTGTATGGAGCACAGTTAATTTCAAACTTTTTATGTTTATATGTTTTTTTTCTGTTGAGTTTTTATTGGTTTTATTTAGACTTTATATGTTTTTTTTCATTTTTGTGTCTGTGAGTGTCTGTGGACTTATGACGTAAGCAGTTTGCTGATTCTGATTCTTGAATTGGGTCTGCTTACTTCTAGCAGCAATTGTGTTCAGATATTTAATTCCCATGGAAATCTATGCATTCATCTTAACCACTTATCTTCGTCCAGGGTCATGGTGGGGTAGGAGCCCATACTAGTGGCTGCCAGTCTATCACAGTCAATACATGCTGCACAGCTGGTCAGTCCATACTATATAGATATATACAGGGCAGACATGTAGACAAACACACTCTCAACTAGATGCATCTCCAGTAAGCTTGATGTGCATGTCTTTAGACTGTGGGAGGAAACCCGAGTACCAGGAGAAAACCAATGCAAACATGGCGAGAACATTCAGCAAACAACAGTCAATCAAATCAAACAAATTCATCACGTAAATTATTTTCAGAATCAGAAAGGATGAATGTCGATAAGTTTCTCGAAGGTCAGCGTTCTAATGCCAGAACTTTCTCAACATGGCTTTTGACAGCTTATGCATTACATATGGCAAAGAAATGTGCAGTTTTTAGAGCTCTTTAACTTCTACACTTGGGCTTCAGTCTGAAAGCCCTTTGATAAAGGCTTTTTGTTTCATATCTGCTGAAGCACACAGAAAGCCAGTGTTTCCGGCTGAGTCAGAGACACTGTACAGCTTCCTCTCCTCTGAGTCTGAGAGGGGCTTGCTGATCCTTCATATCATCCTTACTTGACCAACTCCACAAATCTACTGCTACTTTTAAACCGATTTCTTTTGTCTCGCCAAAGAAACTTTCCTCCTCATCTAGTTTTAAAAGACCAGATTACCGCTGTTAGAGTGATGAGTGTGTGCAAGCCAGCGACCCATTATGTGTAGCCCGTCCCACCCTAAACGTAAACCAACACGAGGCATGAAGTATTTACACACCTGTTCATTTAGAATTCCATTACGGAGACAAAGACAAAGAGATTTAAACAGAGGAGGGAAAGTGTGACATTCTTCTCGGTGCGGAAAAGGAGGGAAGAGAAATAAATAGGAGGAAAAAAAAAAGGATTTTCCCGGGCCCTGGATTTGCAATGGCATCCTGTGTTCTTGGATGTGCCGTTGCCAAGGCAACAGTAACTTGGTGACCTCGTTATTTCAGCCTAATCCAGCGCTGAAATTATGGTTGCTCCACCCTTTTGCCTGGCTGCCCTGATAACATAATCATTGCAAATGAGGCAGGGGAGGGAGAGAGAGAGAGACAGAGAAAGCGAGAGAGAGACAGAGAGAGAGAGAGAGAGAGAGAGAGACAGAGAGACAGAGATAGAGGAAGACTATGAGAGGGGGGAGGAGTAATGAGAACGAGTAAGTGAGGGACCATCTCTGTTCTGTTGTGAATGAATATGTGATGAATTAAAACTGAAGCCACAGAAACATTACACTGATGAAGTGTTTAGGCTTGTTCTGGGTTGCCGGCCAATTTTTGGTGTACAAAGCAGATAATTTGTCCCATCTGTGCCAAGATGGGGAAATTATGGTTAACGAACCCTCATTTTTCCAAATTTAGGGAGAATCCAGTGGCTGAGATGTGAAAAAAGTCATCCAGAATGATGTGAACTGGTTCATTGAAAACTTACCAAATCATTTCTTCGAAAAGAAATGAAAGCAACCGGGGTTTAATGTCTGTAACACAAAAGACTTGACAGCTATTTAATCAGTCCAAAGCATGTTATGTAAATGTTAAAATGTGCAAAAAAATCGCCTAACAATTTATCTTTGAAGACTCTCTGTTCTGAATATCATCATTTTGGTCAATAGTTTTTTATTGCAAAATACTGCCTCCTGCATCAGGTAGAGTATTTATAAGCAGACACATTCATCTGTTTCTTTTCAGAACCATTGTGAACTTTTCAGACTTTAGGGTAACATTAAAAATACTCTGAATTATACTGTTTACAATTAAAGTACAAATTTGGACTTTTCAGATATCATTTGTTAAGAGAGCACAAAGCATTGGTTCTCAAAGCCTCAGACTGGTGGGAGACATTATTAACTATTAAAAAGGATAAGAAATGTTGCCATTTGAAAGAACCCCTAACCAAACTGTCCATTCTTTTATAAAATAAATTAATGAAATATAGTACATTTGGCTTTAAATGAAGCACTGTGAATGTTTCAAAGCCCAGTATATACAGTTCCAGTTCATATATTAATTTACTCTTTCTGTAGTTATACACACACACAAAAAAGGATCTTTTATACAGGTGGTACCCCACACCCTCACTATGAGCACTGGTTTCTTTCTTTCAATCTGATTTTTGAATTAAGCACAATACAGGGCACCCAATCATAATATGGCTCTTTGCATACATACATGTTAAAGGCACAATTACAGGGAAAATGTAATTTTAAGGGAAGAGAGGTTGGAAAATATTAATGGAAAATGAAATATGAATGCCCACAAATCTACACACATGACCAGAACGCAAGGAAATTGCAAGAGTCAGGCCATTTAATATCTGAGCTCATATCTGTGGTGTCCAGCACAATTATCAAATGAGGCCCTCCAGGACTGGAACTGACTCAAATAGCCCTGCCTGAGTTGCAGGATCCTCATGGCTCAGTAAGGTCCTACACAATATAGAATATACATAATACTGCACACATATAATGGCACTTCCATTGGCTCCATGTATGGTACCAAGCTGTGAATTGGTGATTTTCCTTTAGAAAATAAAGAGACCCGTATCCGAGCTGAACCGCTACTGCTTGGCGGCAGGGCTAAAAGCAGGGCGCAGCCAAACTGACTGTATTGCTGCTCTCTGATTGGTCAAAATGTCATAATAACAGGAGAAACGGCCACTGTCTATTACTGTGTGGGGTTTCAAACTAAAAACTATTAAGGCTGCAAAGTTTAATCGCCTGTTTGGGCTAAAGATGTGTTTCAGCGGCAGTTCTCTATGATGCTAACAAATTTATGCTTAATGTGGGGGAAAACGTGAAGATGATCCAGGACATCAGTAACAAGTTGGCGATGATTGGTTAAAGAATAAATAATGCAGAAAAAAAAATCTCAAGCTGTAAATAATGAAATGAAATAATAATTTTAGTATTAGTAATAAAAGACCACAATCTAAAAAGCCACTCTGCTAGAAAAAAACCTCCCTGATAGTTTGACTATATGGATGGAGAGGAGAGACTTGCTGGGACACTGAGATACACAGGAAAATCAAAACATGCTGCAGGTCCCATGCAGTCACAGTACAGTTTATGTACAGCACAGTTCAGGCATACTATTGAAAAAGTGCATTATGAGTGTCTTTTCCAAAAGATGTGGGACATCCAAAAGACTTCTTTCATTTGGCTGCTTTTTGAAGGAAGCACCATATAGGGCAACCAATAACAGAGCTATTTTACAAGCATACCTTTTCAAGACAATATCACAAAATATGCATTCCTTTGGAAAATAATCTGTTTGGGTGCATGAAAGAACACAGCTGACAAAACACAAGTAAAACACAGAACAAAGACCCTTCAATAGTTTAACAGTGCTTGATAGAACCAACTTCCCCATATGATGTGGAATATCTGTACCTCTAAATTGTGCATGTAGGTTGCAGAACACTGTGCCGTTCTATCAGTTTCTAGATGTTTTATACAAAACCGTGAAATCCTTTGGAAAATATATAAGCAAGCCAAAGCCACGTAACAGTAGACTCCGCTGAGGCTACAAGCTATAGAGACTTTAAACATCAAATCTCAGATTGTTCTAGTGGATGTCAGTTAGGACTCATCCAGGGTTAAGGACAGTTACTGCTATGGAACTTATAGACTGGACTCCAGGCGTGAATGACCTTGAGGAACTAAGCTCTTAGTGGACGTGCTTGAGACCAGACCTTTCAGCGCTGAATGGGGAACTCACAGAGGAGAGACAAAAAGCAGCGGGATATAGGGCAGTCCTGGGTGCATGTGATTCATCAGGACCTGAGCGTCACCACGTACAGGGGCAGATATAGATGGCCATCTGAGGAGAGGCAATCAGCCAGGAGAGAGAGAGAGAGAGAGAGAGAGAGAGAGAGAGAGAGAGAGAGAGAGAGAGATATAGAGAGAAACCTTCTCTCTGTAACTTGGCCATTTCAGTGAACACATTCAGACCTGAAGGTCAGAAAGGCCCTTCCTCTTTCAAAGGAAATGTGTGTAAATATTATTTTAAATATATGTATTTCTGAAATATATGTACCCATTTTTGAAGTATGTATATGCAAATATGAAATTAATAATTAGAAAATAATGAGAATTGTACTACATACAACTAGACCCATGTGCATTCATTTAAATATATTGGAATGCGTAAAATATGTCAGAATGTGTTTGCATCATCAAAATTGGAATGTTTAAATGTATCATTTATTTAAACACCATCAGCTTCCCTTTAATGATGATGACAAGTTAGAGTCATGTACCATATTTAAGAATGTTTTTATTGGACATCCAATAACCACTTGCTTCATGTTTTATTTAAAAAAGATTTTAGTAAGATCCAGAATGATAATAGATTGTAATGATCTCTTTATGTTAGTATTATCAAGATGTTAGTCGTTAAGATAAGTGTCTTGAGATTAATGTCCATTACTGTTTTTTATCCATTTTATCCATTGGTTGAATCCTGTAGATTTGCTCAGGATGAGCATGCTAGATTCTTTTTAAAATATGCTGCAAACCAGTTTCATATTTTTGAAAACACTGTTACATTCACACAATTACACACACATAAACAAATACACAAAGACGCAAATGTGTGTCTGTTTTTGTATGTATTTGTTGTGTTCCGCAAATCATTCCTGAACCTTTTTTGCAGCGTGATGGGGTCCATCATCCTGCTGAAAGAAGCCCCTGCCTGTAGGGAATAGTGTTACAGGTGTAGTGGCTCTGCAGCCAGAGCATGATGTTCCTGGTCCATAAGCAAAAGTGAGATTTTTTTTACTGTTTAGACATTCTCTGATGCTGCTGAGAACAATGGATGGGTGGTAATATTCCTTTTTGGAGTTGGGGTGGGTGGAGAACAGGTTTCAGTCTGATAACTGAAGGTGGGGGATTGAGAAGTTTTGATTTCTTATTGTGGGAGAAATTCATCCAGAACAATTACAGTTAATTCTACTGACAGCAGCTTTAACATGAGGAGGAGGAGGAGGAGGAGGAGGAGGAGAAGGTTCTTTGCATCATTTGCAGGGCCCTAAGCCACTCGTGTAGTGAGTGTATATTACCAATCAGCTATTTCTGCAACTGTGTTTATACAGTTGTTACGTGTCTAAGTAACATCCACATGAATGCAGGACATAAGGTTCCCCAGCAAGAGAGTCTTCTCCCTTTAGTGCTTCTTGGTGCTCTCTCTACTCCAGGTAAGCGATGCACACACACCCAGCTGTCCACAAGATGTGGGAGAAAACATAATTTCCTTCCTCCATTGCTCCATGGTCCAGTTCTGATGCTCACATGCCCACTGTAGACTCTTTAGAAAGCGAACAGATGTTAGCATGGGCACTCTGACCGGTCTGTGGCTCGAAACGTTGCATGGTATGGGGCATAGTGTGTTCTGACTCCTTATTTGATAGTAAACATTACATTTTAAAGTACAAATTGCTACAGTATCTCTTTTGTGGAATGGGATGTAAAAACTGTGGCCATGACCCTGTCACTTGATCACAAGACCCTTTTTTGCTAGGTACAGAAGACTGCATACTGGGAACACTCTACCAGACTTGCTGTTTGGGAAACGCTCTGACCCAGTTTTCTGGCCATCACAGTTCGTCCTTTGTCAAAATCACTCAGATCTTCATGCTCTACTTTTCACCAGCTCAAGAACTGACTGTTCAGTTGCTGCCTTCCTTACTTATGCTTTAACCTCTGACTCCACTTTGACAGGATTTGTTAAGGGACATGACTTAACTGATAGTAATATGGTTGAACAGCAGATATAGGTTTAAGTATAGATTTTCCGGTTCGAAAATCAGGTGTGGCTCTGGATAAGAACATCTGCTAAATGCCATAAATGTAAATGTAAAATGTAAATGCTGCCTGTTATATTCCACTCCTTGATATCAGTTTCAGAATACACTTCCCAGAAAAACCTTGACGCAAATGTTAGTGATCTTCAGTGAACACACTCTTGTTGATCCCGTCTTTTAGCCTGTGCTCATAAGCTCATACTAGTGATGTTAATGAGTGAGAAGCTTTTACAAGCAAGCTGAATGCAGAATCCCAGCATGTGGGAAGCTTAGGTTGCTAATCTCAGAGTTCACTACACCTATGTTGCATGGGACTGCTTCCACTGATCTGCATCTCACGCTGACATGGTCTCTTTTCATTTGTAAAATTCATATTTCCATAAAGTGGTTTTTAATGTTGAACTTCTTGCATGTCTTATTTTGATTTCTCGCTGTTGTGTGCATGTAGCTCTCGGCACTGTATTCGGGATCTTTTCAGAAGGAGTGGACAACTCTATTGACCCATCCTGTTAAAGCAAAGGTTAAATAAACAAACCAAAAATAAACACCGGTGGCTGGCCACTCATCAAGCACAGGGCCGGCGAGGTAACCTGCAGGAGCAGGAGACTCACAGTGTTTGCCATCAAAGGTGAGTGAGCTCTTATACAGCGGGGTGTCAAGGATAAGTCCCCTAGAGTCGCAGCAGTTAAGCTGCCTGAACTTCTGATATATAGAACAATTTGTGAGACTTGTGAGAAGGTTCCGAATTTTCTGGGTGGAGGACAAAACAAAACAAAACAATATTGTCAGTGTGAGATGCAGATATTAGGGGTATTCGGATTGGCACAAATAATGTGTTTTTTACGAATACCGTATTTGGACAAATATTTGTATTTATTGTAGCCATATTCCATAGTCTTGTTTTTATTGTTCAGTACTGAAACATCATGATCTAATTTCATTACAGTGCCACCTGACAAGGGCTGGGATATATCAGACAGGTTGATGTGTTGAAAGCAGGAAAAATGGGAAATTGAAAGAGTCTGAGTGACTTTGACAGGAGCTGAATTGAGATGGCCAGATGAGTAGACCACAGTATTTCCCAAACAGCATGTTCTGACCGGTTTTCTCGAAATGCAGTATGCGGTCAGTACCAACCAAAAGAAGGACAACCAATGAACTAACAATGTGGGAATGTGTGGCCAAGGAGCACTGAGATTTGTGTTTACTAAAGGATATAGGCCTACTGCTCTGGAAAAAAAAAAAAAATTAAATAAGCATCTATATGAGGGTGAAATCATTCCCTGCCAGTGTGTTATTTAATGAGGAAAAGTATAAAACACTGCCGTAATCCACACTCTCCTCTCACAGAAAGACTAGTTGGATGGTGAAACACGACTAGAAGTTCCTCAAAAGTAATTGTTGCCATTTAGTAGAGTGAAGGATAGATTTGTTTTCTTTAATGTATTCATATTCTGTAAACACGGCATCATTTCTCTTATTTTGATGTTTTGAAATTTTCTTTAAAATGATGCTTAAAAGAAAATATTGCCTTTAGGAAATGAGGAGAAATATTGCCAAAGCTGTTCAGTTCAGTACCTGCACCTATAAAAGATAAAACCGGAAAACTGAACATTTTTGCAGTGGTCTATATATAACTTGCTCTCATGTTGCACATATTGCACAAGCATCATTGAATGCAATGTGCTCTTTCGGGTAAAATCTTCAATCATATTTCCTGATGTTGTTCATGAAAAATCAAATCCAGATGAGATTTTAGTCTGTTCCTATGTAAACATTGGGCAGTTTAAAAGTGCCGCCCCCTAAAAACCTCTCAGACCGACACTCAGATCTCTTCCTCTCACCAATTTGTTACAAAATCGAGGTCAGATGCCACAGAAGATGTTAATTGCTTAATTGTATCATACACTACACCTGTCTCTTGTTATTTTTCTTGGTTTTGACTGTGTTCCTAACAGGCACAACATATCTGAAAGTAACCAAATTAAAAAGGTTTTTCAGTAATATCACTGGTCACTATAAACAGTGTTCAATGATAAATCAACTCACTGGAAATAACTGGTCAAACACAAACAACTGGAACAATTAGGTATTGGGGTGAAGTCCTAGGATGTGTCCTGAAAAAACTGGTGAGGAGGCAGAACTGTTAAAAAGCTTCAGTGAAGGGAACTCAACGGCATCAGCCGGTCTCTACAGCAATGACAGAAAGGCTGTTTTATGAATCGGGGGAGGGTTTCTCAGATTGTTTCACAGGCCAGAGCTTAACGGACCAAGTCAAACAGGCAGTTCTGCAGGAGCATGCTCGATCTGAGGGGGTTAAGTGTTTCAAACCAAGTGCTGTCACAATCTCACTTGTTTCATTACACTGGGATGAATAAACCCAGACTGACCAGCTCTGTCATGGTCCCCCATATCTTTAGTTTCATCAATGTAAAACGTCCGGGCACAGGACACACACACACACATATTCAGAAGAAAGAGACAGCTGAAGTGTCTTAATAATTAATTGAAATAGCTGCTTTTATTCCGCTCTCTAAAAGGCAACAATGCTCATTTTTAAACGGGATGGTTCTTTGATCCCGATATTTGGACTAATCTAAAACCTTCAGTCATGCCTCTTCAATAATTCACCACATTTGCATATCATTATCTGCATATCTCATTACCTCTGACTGGGACCCACTTACATATTCAAAAATATCATTAGACTTATATGCGATTGCATGAATTAACATAAATAATGGAGGACCGGAGACTTGAAAGTTGGGAATTCCGAGAATCTTGCCCCCGTCTCTTAACATTTCATGTGTGGATGGAAAGTGTCTGTGAGTTTAGCCTTGATGTGATTTCAGCCTGTCTAATACAAAAGGGAATACAAATATAATAATAATAATAATAATAATAATAATAATAATAATAATAATAATAATAATAATAATAATAATAATA
>JBBKCR010000031.1:10467045-10478461 GCA_037577295.1 Ladigesia roloffi | reverse complement strand
CTCTCTTTCCCCTCACACACACCCCATTCACCTCTCACACACTCTTTGACCTCACACACACCTCACTCACCCCTCCATAGCATACTGGCCTCCACTGCCAGAATGGGGAACAGTTTCTTTCCTCAGGCCATCTCACTTCTAAAAACTTCCCCCAACCCCACACAGACACACACACATACACACACACACCACCAACACCCCCCCACCACACACGCACACACACCACAGAACTCAGACTTTATGCACCTGTTTATTCTGCACATTCTCTGTCATGTTGCTGCTGCAATTGTACAATTGTATAATCCTAATTATTGCTGTCATTGCTGTTCTGCATATTTTTGCACAAGTAATTCTGCATCTTTGCATACAACTCTGCTGCTAGAATACAGTTTTTAATTGTCAAAATACTGTATTTATCCTCAATGTAGCTGTTATCCATTGCTCGTGTAGTTATGCTTTTGCTCTTATTACAGTATTTCTTAGTTGTTGACACACAATTACTTGTACCTCAGACACAATGACTCCAACATGAAACTGATGCACCAACCCCCTGAACCAATTCTGTTAAACTACAAGCACAATTCCGGCTTTACACGCAATTTGCGGTTTTCAAAGCGCTACACACAATTTTCTGGATTAGGCTCTGGATTATCTCTCAAATTTGTAAAGTCAGTTGCCCTACTTTGCATACTGACTCATCACATGGGTAAACACCTATCACACATCATTACAATTAAGTATCAGAGCTTTATAAAAGGGCAACAGGTGTGCTCTTCTGTTTTGGAGCAATGGATACCAACACTGGAAACAGAGGCAGAGCCAGAGTAGAGCAGGCGGATGGGGAAGATGAGGACAAGAAAGGCAAAGGAAGAATTAGATCAAAGCCACTGTGTTTGACCATGTGGTCAACAATGATCTATTAATGAGGGAGGCTGGGCAAAGAGTACAGACACATTTGAGCATGTGTGAAAGCACCCTTATAAAGGATTGCATAGGTTTCTGACAACAGAAACTCCCTTGATTTGATATTTTTGGGTTCTGTTGATTCTCTAAATTAAATAAATTCAAATCCACTAAGAGGAGCTCATTATATATTGCATTTTCTGTAAACTGTAATACACATTTTCTAATTATTTCCTTAGCATATAATTTAATGTTTTGTTATTTTCCAATGTGTTAAAGCAAGTGATTCATTGTACTATACATAATAAAGTAAGCGAGTAATTACGCATCAAAATATTCTGAATATAGTGCACTGAATAGATTATAATTGATATATTAATTATATATCAAGAAATTGTGAGCAGTCTGTAGATGTTTACCTACTATGTATGTATTAAAATCATTTACTGGCCAATCATTAGGAATACAATGTAGGTTCATTAAAGAATGGTTGTGTAGAATTTTTCTTTGTTTGCTTCTTCAGCAGCATGATTAGAATATTTATGAATAAAACAATATTAATAATGAAAATGAAGAAGAACAAGAGTAAATGGAATAAAGGGGTCAGTGAGTGTTTTGCCATTCATTGAAAATCACTTGAATTTTCTTCAAAATCTATAAAGCTATTTAGAGAGCGATGAATAGGTCTGTGTGTTTCTGTTATATGTGTGTTTCTCATTTACATCTCCGGCCTCCTGAAAGTCGGTATTCAAGTCAGCCTTGAATCGGACTGTCGCCATAATGCACTGCTCTCAGGTGGCTTTATAGGCAGCAGACCTATTCCTCTAGAAATAATAATAATCCGTGTCTGTATGTTTGATCCCCTGCTGAATTGAAAAAAGCAAAAAAAAACAATGCCGTACTCTCAATTCATTTTCATCCCTCCATTATGCACCAGGAAAATGATTCCATCTTCAACACCCCCCTTTACCCCCCACTCTCCTCTCCGTACTCCGAATGGGCTCCGCTTCCATCATTATGCCTCCAGTGAACCTAAAATGAACTGAAGCCTTCCTCTATTGTCACCTCTCTGGTCCACAATGCTCACACTGCTATTTTCTCCTCTCCGTCTCTGACAGTCGGTCCTGTACTGCTGTATCTGACCTGGCTGACTCGCACAGCTCTGTGATGTGAAAGCCTTTGATGCTGTTTTTCTTCCCCTGCTTGTGCAGACGGATACGTTGCCGTGGCTGAGCCCAAAAGCACAGTGTCCATTCACCGGTGTCACTTTGAAGATCGTGTTGTGAACTCCTCTCCAGATAGACAAAGACGCCTAATGCACCATCACAACTTCACTAAACAGGTGTTACTAATTGCCTCAAGGGAGCAATAGCCACACTAATTGAGATAACGGTGCCCCCTAGGGTTCACCCTCTGACCTGATATTTGTTCAGAGGAACAACTATCATTACAACTAAAGAATAACAACTATCAGGTATCCCTACACTTTCTAGCCGGTAGATTCCATAACTAGCCTGCAGCTAGCAGAAGTATGACCTTGTACAACTATGCAGGACTGCTATGAAAATGCACATGACACTTTTGGCTTACCTTTATTCACCTTTAGACACTCTACATATTTTTGCTGTTCAATACCGCTCTACTTCAGACACATTTATATTTGTACTGCCTGCCTGCTTTGCATACTGATGCTGTAATATTATATGTGATGTCCAACTGCACTTTTTTGTTGTGACTTGTGTATATAAGACCAAGTATAATTAACATTGTTAAGGTATCCTAAGGAAAAATATTATAGTAGATTATAAACTGTATACAAATGTTTACTTAAGGCTGTGCATTGTACTGGATAATACATGTTAGACTAGGTTAGATACTGTACTGTCTGACTATATACTGAGGTTTACTATATGCAGAATAATACATTACATTGTGAGGCTACATGCTATATCGAATGATACACTGTATTCCATGTTTTACTCATTGTAATAATCGAACGTAATAACAATGTATCTTATGATACCCTCTGTATTAAGGATTACAGAAGTAATATATTGTATTGTATAACATAAGTTAAGTTGAAAGGTTCTATAATGTATGATATATTGTATACTGAGCTCTCCTTAAGAATATGTTATGCATTATGCTATGTGTTATTAAGTGTTATACTTTATACTGAGGTTTACCTAAGTCTAAACTGCAATGCATGATACACAGTGTATACTGAGATTTACTGATGGTTATATAGTAGGTTGTTTTATGACACACTATACACTGAGGGTGTCAGTTTATATTACTGTACGCGAAAGGTTTATAAAAGATTACACTGCATTGTATCACACATTGTGTAGACTGAGGTTCACTAAAGGTTATAGACTGGAGTGTATGACAGGCATTTGTTCTGAGGTTTAAGATTTTTTCATGCAGAGTTGCTGAACCAGCCAGCCCAATAAGTTTTCTCCTGCTTGTAAACATGCACTGACTTTTCGAACTGTACAAAATCTCGAGTGAGGAGCCTTGCTGGGTCAGAAAGGCTGCACCAGTTTTTCGGCCAAATCCGAGCCAGCCTGGAAGCCTACAGTGCGGGTGATTGACGTTTATTGAGCACAACACCAAAGCCGGTCTGGAATGGATTGACAAGAACTGCAGCATGTTAAAACAACTTTTACCATGACAGCGGCTGCTTAGGAAGACATCCATCATTTCGTGAAGGGATATTAATGTAACAATAGAGAGCCAACAACAGTGTATAATGATGAACAATATGCTGTGGCAAAAGTGAGAACAAGTGTCAAAGTGTAGATCTTTTTTTTTTTTGCTTTAACATTTATTTGTTTTTAGGATTCTGCATTTGACTTTTATGTCGTCCAATTTAAACGCTGCTAACATATACATTTGTATCACATAGTATATACCTATATTACAAACTTAATATTTAGCATTTAATGAGTTTGGGGTCGTGATGGCCTTGTGGGTAGGGCAATTACTTCTGGAACAAAAGGTCATGGGTTCTAATCCCACCTTCAGTATAGCACCACTGTGTTCCCGAGCAAGACCATTAATCCCGAATTGCTCCAGAGAGACTGCCCCCTGTAGTTAAGGAGTGGAAGCCGCTTTGGATGAAAGAGTCTGATCAATTATGTAAATGAGCATACTGATAGAAATTGCCATGGTTGGTCCCTTGACAGTACAGTCTTGTGGGATTTAAAAGGTGCTTTAACGCTCAGCTTTGAATGCGAATGCAATTAAAGCCTGTTTTAATTCTGCTTTTTGTAAAAATGTGTCTGCTTTACACAATATACTGCATATCTGTAAACCCCATCAAATCATGTGTACTCCACATGTAGCCATAAAGTTAATCCCAGCCCCTCAACCGCGGTGAAGTCAAACATAGTTTTAGACTAAATATGTTTAAAGTATTCAGTTTGTATTGTCCTTTTTAATATTTAATTTAAAAATGGATTTTTTTTCAGCAAAAATGACCTACCTGAACTTTGGTCCCCCAACACCAAACATCCACTGCTCGGTACAATCTATGGCTTTGCTCACCAGCTATTAATTCATAATAAAGTCTTGGGCTGTTATAGGACTGCTCAGTGCTAAACTCCAGCAGTTTAAGCTCAGTTCATGAGCAGCCCAGCTCTAATTTCATAGGCTTTACTTGCGGAATAATGAAAGTGGTGTTAGTCTGAATGTCGTCTTATTAATCAGGCTTTCAAAATAACAAGGCAAGTTTTGCTTCTGGGGCTTTTTTAAATTTACGAGAATGAGTACAAACATATAGACATACATTTGATCTTGTTACAGTCTTTGATGTCTACAAAACAGAGCTGGTGTTATAGAGTTTTATTTTGCTGTTGATGTTGGCCTTATTCTGTGATGCCGCCATTCCCCTTTATTTTAGTCATCCCCATTGTTTAGCACTTTAGTCTATTTTGTTATCTAGTCCACTTCCTGCCATTACTAAGCAAATGTCCCACTTGTGGAACTAATGAAGCTTTATCTTATCTTATTTCCTCATGCATCAGATAAAAATAACAATGTCAAAAATGTTCTTTGTGGTTCTTTGTAGAGTTGTCTGAGAAGAACCATATTCGGTTCCCTGATGAACCCTTCAGGATGGTTGGTACTGTTCAAAAGCGAATCTGAAATCGCACCACAGAAATACTGTTCAGGGCCTCAGATGTGGTTCTTCTTCAGAGGAACAACATGTTTGTATACCACCGGAGTGCCAGCTTCACACAGCACTCCTTACACCAGGCTTCCTAAGACATGACTGACAGCTGATGCAGAACTATGTGGAGTCCTACAAGTGGGGAACATTTTGAGTGAAGACCAACGAAGAACACGCCATCCAGTGTTTACACAGAAAGCAAAGAACACATCTGCGAATGTCCTACAGATGTGACAGCATGCAGTTACAGAAGAGCCATGACAGGCATCTGCGATAAGGGTTCTGTAGCATATTTATTCCAGGGTTGAAAATCTTCACTTTATCCATAATACTGCTCCAGAATACCCCTTCTGGCTTCTTTATCTTTAAGAGTGAATGAAGAGTGCTTACTGTGTACTTGTGTGTGGTTTACTCTTTATGTATTTTGTGCATTGCCCAGGTAAGAGGTGGTGGTATTACCTTCTATTCTACACAAACGACTGTATAACAGTGGAAAATCAAACCACCATTCTCACCGCATCCCTTTTGTAGTTAAGTGAACACTCAATGCTTGAAAGTGCTGCACCTTTCCAGGTTATTTAGCTTCATGAATAATCTCCAACAGGCTGAAAGACTTTTCTTTGCCGCTGTGTGCTGTCGACCGAGCAAGTCTTCGCTGTGTTCGGCACAGGAGAGGAGGAGAATCTCTTGTTTTGTGTCGGGTGTGGAAGATGAAACGTGTGGGGCTGTCTGTGCGTGCATGTGTGTGTCTGTGTGTGTGTGTGAACATCTAAGAGCTTCTCTGAAGAATGTATCAGTTTTGTATGGAAGCAAACAACAAAGCAACACTCCACTCGTGACAAGCCGGAGCGTCTGAAATCGGAGAGAGCGCCACGTTCTTTGCTTTTCTGAAAGCAAGCTGTGTTTTATTCATTGACAAGCAAAGTGAGTAGAGTGGTGTAATGGGACTTGACTTTGCACTGTACAGGCACATAGAGGCACAGAATTAATTGATGCTGTTTAAACTGAAGTCAAAAGTTGTACAAAAGTGATTCATTTGACACAAGTAACCCTGCTGACTTAATTAGAGCGGAAACATTTTTTATATCATTTGTTGATGACTGTGTGCAGTAATGAAATGTTTAAGCACAATCAACCCTTGTCCTGGAGATCTACTTGTCTCTACTTGAGTTCCAAGGGTTGGTGATCACTGGCTCAAAGGGCTCATGTCAAGTTTCCTGCAGCATTTTAAGCACATATAAGGAGGTATTTAGTGGAACAGAATTCAGTGATGGGTCTGCTGTGGTTGGAATCCAGTCCTAACAGACAATTCACAGTTTAATGCAGAAGTAACCAACCCTCATCCTGGAGATCTACTCAGTGTGCGAACTATACCCTGGTCTCCAGGGGAGCTGGGTGGGGGAGCCGAACGGGTGGTTAGCTTGTGTAGGTGGGTAGTTGGCGGGGCTGCAGGCAGCACCCTCTCCAGCTTGCGAAAAGGCTATGGTTTCATGAGTAATAAACTCTAAATATAATTTTATTTTAGTTATTTTACACCTGTGAGAAAATAGCATTTATTTGTTCATCATATCAATGTTTTAGAACATTTCAGAAATCATGATTCCAGTGGAGCTTTTGTCACCACTAGGGGAGCTATAGCTTCCCCTGCTCCCCCATACTTCACACCCTGGATCTATTTGTCTGTAGAGTTCCAACCTGTATCTAACGTGCTGTTCTTCTCCCCTTAACTCAGACTAATATCCTCAATCCACCCAGTCAAATACCTCTGAATAAATTCATTGGCTGGGGTGGGTGTGGCAGACTGTGGTTTAACCTTTCCATGAGGGTAGACCTCCAGAGGCAGGGGCTTAAAAGGCTCCTGTCAATTTTCCTGCACAATTTCAGGAACATATCTGGAGGTATTCAGCACAACAGACAGATCTACTTAGGATTAAATGCAGTCACGCCTAAGAATGAACTGTGCAAAAGTAACCAACCTTCATCCTGGAGATCCTGGAGTTCCAACCTGCATCTTATATGCTTTCCTTCTTTACCTCATGCTAATGCATCTGATTCACCCAATCAAGTATGCCATAGAGCTTCTTTGGCTGGAGAGGTTGAAATGATCTAAGTTAGAGCTCACAAAGCAGGGTTGGTGATTAGGGTTTAAATGGCCCATGCCAACTATCCTGTCCCATTCCAAACACGTCAGGAGGTATTCAGCAGAAAGGCCCTTAATGATTGCTCTCATTTGGTTAGGGGTGGGAAAGGTGTGGGAAAAGCTTTACTTCATAACCAGAGACAGCTGCTTCTTTGTCAGAGACTTGATGATGGAACTCAACTTTTTGGAGGAGATGTGGCTTTGGCATGCTAATGAACGAGAGATCAGATTTGTACACTGTAATAAATCAACGCCTAGACTGGGGATTATTTGGCATAACAGGGGCGCACACTTGACAAATGAGATGTGAAAACAATCACTTTGAATAATGCCAGTCGCCCCCACAGGATCTGACTCCAGAAGTGGTGGTATGAGTGTGTGTGTGAGTGAGTGAGTGTGTGTGTCACACTAGTTCTGCCATAATGACTCCATAAAACATGCTCTCCAAACAGACTCCACAGTAATAATTGTGCCCTGAGACACAGCCCTCTCCTCACTCTAAATGAATTTCCTCTCACCGCTGTTGTTAGAAGAGTAAAAGGGAATTAAGGGGGAGCCGTCATGAAGCGTTGTTCTTTTTTATTTGTGGAAGGTAACCTGTGAGTATCGGAATGTAATTTCTCCTCCTTACATTCTCCGCTATTGATTTGGTTAAAGGCAGAGTCATCATGCCCGCATGTGCCACTCTCATTTACATGCTGTTGAAACTCCTGCGGAGAAAATTGCATTCCGGAAATAAATGGATTTCATCTGCTCCTCTCCTTTCTCATTGCTGAGCATTCCGAGAGCTCGGTAGGTAATGAAATGTTGAAAGACTGAGATGCATATGTGCGCAGCGGCATGCGTGACCCCTGCAGATCTCCACTGGCAAAAGAACGGCTGAGGCTTTTTCATCTGAAACTCGGGCCAGCCATGCGAGGATCTTTCTCTTCAAATCACTCTTTGACTTTCCCCACACGCTTTGGTTGTAGTTATGCTGAGGAGGTTCATCTGACTGGCTTCAAATGTTCTTCTTTGGTAAACACTTCACCAATGTTTCCATTTCCTAACTCTTTTTACAGCAGACATGCAATTTCCGCCTGTTTTCAAGTTCCCGCAGCTAAACTAGGGATATTCATTTTCAAAACATTGATAAAACCTTCAGTAGACATGTGTATGACTTACAAAATCAGGTGCAAACTGGATTTTCATTTTTGTTGGGGATATCAAGAAGCATTAACCTCGGCACCGGTGTAGCTGCGAAAAACTCTAATTATGCTAAAACACAGAAGTGGGTTTGGAAGTGCTAAGAGATTGGCCACTAGGGGGCCTGCAGAAACTGGCTACACTCTCAGAATATGATCAGCCACATCATTAAAACCTGTTAAAGTGGTGGGATGCAATAGGCAACATGTGAACTGTCAGCTCAGGTGCAAATTGGCAAATAGGGGGAGCAAATTGTCTAGATGCAGGGGGGAATGCATCGATCTACTGTTGGTTGGGGGGTCGGTGTATTGGGGGAGTTTTGCCCAGCTCCTGCTCGACTCTTCTTAGTTTTTACTTTCGTCTTTTGGCCATTCGCCTCTTCTGTTCTCATTATTTTTGCCTGTTCCTTTTTATTCCCGCCTGATTTTACTCCTGATTTTGTTTTTGACTTTCTTATATTTGATTTATATTTTGAGACCCTTTAGTATTTAAATAAGTCCTCCCAGGGCTTCTCTTTGTAGTCACCCAGATAACTCTGCCTGCAAGCACTCTGCCTTCGCTCTGGGTGTCCTGGTGTACTTAAACATTATGCCACCCTGCCACACTGCAAACACTGTTCACGGATGCTTTGAGGAACATGAAGAGTCTTGACTGGTCTCCGAATTCCTTAGATTTCCGTCCAGTCAGCCATCTGAGGGATGTATTTGATAAAGTAGTCAGAGCCATGTATCCTAGCAATTAAAAATACTTAAAGGATAAGTTTTTAAGGCTTGATTCCACTTCACACCTTCAGAACCTTTGTGCCATGATGAGTCTGAACTTTGTCAGTACGCAGTTCTCGAACACAGTATTAAGCTGCTGGTTTTTATGTTATGGCTAATCGATGTGTGGGGTATAGAAATGGCAGCTGCCTCCTTTCAAACTCAGTGGCTTCTTATACTGTTTTCACAATTGGAAATCCTCAGATGAAAATACAGGAGTGATCAAAGGTGAGGCGCTCCAGCCTCCTGTAGACTTCTCCAGTCATGAGAAAAATAAATGACTCTCCACAGCTTTGTTTTAACAAAACTGCAGCCCTCCAAGGACACGGTTCAGATCTTGGCTGGCCATTAAGAGCGGAGTGCCGCAAAACAAGACCTCATTAGCTGTTAATGAACATTGTGATGGATGTTTCGCACAGCGAGCGTGTGTGTGTAGCTAAGACCACAGGCTCCGAGACTGCAGACCAATGACATATTTGGGTAAATAATAACCTTGCATGTGCCAAAACCACCGTCAACAACCTCTTGCGGGGTTCGATCAAAGCAATGGACATTAAAATACTTTTGAAGGTTGTCAAGGTACCGGCACAAGCCTTAAGCTTTAAAGGGAGAAACATTACAGTGTTTTTCACCTTAATTTTCATCTGCCGCTACAGCGTTGAAATGCTGATTACCAACGAAGATTTCCCCACACTTCGTGAGGGACAGAAAACCTGTACGTTCGAAATTCACTTACAATAGAAGTCTTTACAGTTCAGATCTTGCATATAATGTAGCCATACATATTGTCCTCTAAAATAAACATACCCACATGTACCATGCACACACACACCAACAAACACACACACACAGATACATATATATGTGTGCATTTATGTATATATGTATATAGTATATGAAAATATATAGTCATCAGGTTAATAAAGACAGACTTTTTCAGATCTTAAGTGTCTCGATGCTTGTATACATGGATTGATGCACACCAGTGTGTTCTGTTTCAAAAGACTTCCAAATAAACAATGCAGTAAGAGAGAGCTGGAGGTAAGAAAGTTATAGGTGTGATTGACAGTGGGTAAGGGTGAGAAGATTCTGGTCCAGAGGTATCTTTCTCATTCGGTCCTAACAGAGAGTAATGCTCCTCACTGGTTAGCAGAGAATTTTGCTTGTTGTCTCTTCATAGCTGTGATAAATGATGAACGCTGTGTAGCTGCTCCCTATGGCCCACCCACCTGCTCTCTGCAGAACACTGTTCTACACAGCTTGGCCAAAAATAATGCCAACACATTAGAAGTGCATGCATAATTAATAAGAGCTTGGACAGCCTTTTCCATCAGGATAGCTACACTGTTTTTCATTATGCTGTTCCTCACTTTGGAAGCAGCTCTAGAGGGCAACAGCATCCATCCTGAAAGGGCATATATTATGCAAAACTCAATTTCTTGACATATTATGTAAACATTATTAAACTTTCAAAGCATATGGTTGATACCAACATTTATAGTCTTACAAACCAAATCTGAAAATTCTCAGAGCTTTAAAGTGTGTACATCCCTTCCCTTCAGCGTATGCATCAGTGTAATTTAGCTACACTCTCCTTTCTATAATGATGCCTCAGAAAAGTACTTAGCACTTTAATAGAGTAGTACATCATTCTAATAATGACTTTACCTAATAATGTCTAGGTCTCTGAACATAGCTGTTCTCTGCACTTTATTTGAATAGTTTCCTGGGGAAATACATGATATAAATAGTGCAATAACATGAGCCTGCATGCTGTTGTCAAAAGTGAGTAACATATTTACAATGCTAAGAGATGTTCACTAGCCTGGTAAAAGTAATTTGCAGGTTAGCGTCGAGTTTACAGCATTGAAAGTTCATGGCATTTTATAGCAGCCCTCTAGATTAAATATAGATATTTGAAGCTCAAACATTTAAGTAACATTCAGCAAAAATAAGAGATCTCTACAAAAATGTTCAGTTTATCAGGTTTTGTCTTTGTAACGGTGGCTAATATTGGCCACCGTCTTTTGTGTTTGTTCTTTTTCATGTTCTTTGGGTTTCGGGTTCTGTCTGTGGTTTAAGGGACTTTTATATTGACACTTTGTTGTAGGTCACATGGTTTTGGGTGTCTGTTGGCAGTGTTGTGCAAGTTCACACTTTTCATGAACTAGTTCAAAGTTCACACATGCTCAAAGTGAACTGTTCACGTTCATAGCTCACAATTTAAATTTTGAACTAGTTCAAAGTTCAGTT
>JBBKCR010000031.1:10455785-10466945 GCA_037577295.1 Ladigesia roloffi | reverse complement strand
GTTTGTGTAAGCAGTAGATATGTTAGGGAAGTAACACGTAACATTTTAATTATAATTTGCTAAAATGAACAAAATGACTCGAATGACTCAAAGATCTGAGTCGGTAAAATGATCCGAACTTCCCATCACTATTTGATACTGCTCTCTAAGCATATCAGAAACATATCTATTGATATTTCTTGACATACATTCATTAATTCTAACGCACGTTAGATTCTAACGTATTATTCCTGAGCTCCTTGGGATTCAACGAGTATACAACAGGAAAGTTGTTCTGCAGTCTAGAGAACATTCACACCTCTCAGAACAGAAGAAATTCAGATTCACTCCCCCATCTTCCATCTTCACTGTGGAGATCACAAAGCAATTCCTCAGCTTCCCCCGAGTTCCTGATCTATGGCTGATTCATGGCAGCCTTCGCCTGGTGCTCTTGATCACAGTGGATGCTTCTCAGAACACTGGGGTAACAACCTGCAGGTCAGAAGCATTCCTGGGAGCACCTGCCAGAGGCTAAATGATGACTCTGCCCTTATTTTCACCCGGAAACATAAAGAATAAACTTCTAGAGAGAAGCTGAACAAGACGGGCACTATGGTGGGCTCACAGTCATTAAAAATAAAGGAGTGTTTTGATGCCATGGTCCAGTTAGCTCAGCTCAGGTTCACTCAGGTGTTTTGAGGATACCGTACTTGTTAAAAAAGAGCAGTGCATTCAGAAAGAATAAACAAGTCAGTTTCCTTAAATTCTTAACCATATGGAGTATATTGTGTTTGGTACTGGTTCTAAAATGAAGGGCACTCAATAAGATACTGGTATTTTTTATTAATCTCATATAAATATTTTGATGCTTTATTGTTTTTACACCATTTAAGAACAACAGCTTCTCATATAGGGTCTAAATTTCAGAGGTAAAGGGTTTTGTTATGACAGCATATATGCAGTTATATAATACAGTTATTTATATATTTATTTATTTTTACTAGGAAGTAAGCCAACTAATTACTTAAAACCCACACTTGGAACAACACTAAGCTTTTGTTTGCCGCTGAATTCTTCATTGACAGTTGTTTAATGAAAGATTGACAGAATGCAAGCTTTACTCTTCATGCTCCAATCTGTGCAGTGCAGGACTTTAAAGCTTCTTTGTCTTTCGCTCATTTGAATATGGCTTTGAGGTGACCTCTGGAATCCGACCAAACAAAACCAAGAGAGGATCGATTTGATTCAATCTAAATAGCACAGTGGATGCTTGCTGATGATTGTTTCACTCACTATGAACTAGACATCGCTGATATTTCATCTACTGTGGTTGTATAGGGCACTGAAGTCACCTTCTAACTCACGCTGATGTAGGTGGTTTAGTGAGCAACGTCAATTAGCCCTAATAAGGAAAGCAGCATGGATCCATGCTAGCAGAAAAAAACATTTGTAAATTGTCGTCATTACAGCAAAAGGTCTCCTTGAATGGAAGTTCCTCCAGTTAGCCACCAAAATATTACTTCTTTTGTATTATTATTCTGTACCAATGGTTTCCTGGCCTTGGACACCCCTGAGTGCTTTCCCCGCTCCAGGCACAATTGATCTAAGACCCTGTTTACACCGGCCATCAACATGCATCTTGGGTAAGCTGATCAAAACTGAACAGCCTATACAGCTAGGAATGTACCAGTGGTGCATCGAGGACACACTTTAATCTGATCAACTACAGCTCATTCAAATAATATCTGGGACACATAAGGCCTCATTCCTCCTGCAGTGGGTACACAAATTACACGAATGTGTCTTAGGACACACCAAAGGACCAGCAACGTAACTGTTGCCCTTTGCGTAAACAGAAGTATGTTTTCATGAGGAGATGCCCTCGGATGGCATCTGTGACCTCATTTACTCAAGAGCTGCCCACTTGTTACCAGATAACCCACGCTGCATGCTAATGCCAGCTGTAAACAGGCCCTAAGAAATTATATTAACGATTTCTAGCTAGAGAAAACACTGGAATTTGCAGGACAAACCAGATTTGGGAAACACTATACTGTGCCATTTTGCTTAAGAGCGTGATGTAATTTTGGAGCAGCAACATAAACCAAAGTACTAATCTTCTCTTTAATATGTACTTATTTAAACTAAATAAAATTCACAAGTGTGAGGCTGTGACCAATCACCAACATAACCTGATGAAAATACACACAGAAACACAAACTAAAATGGTTTAGGGAGACACACTAAATTATTGTGCCACAAACAAAGAAAACGTACTCCCCAACTGCTACTGTAAACACACTGTATTTATTTCAAACTGATCTGACTTTTCATGCCACCATCACAACATAAAATCTATTAACAAAGTGCTGCGATCACACTTTAGGGTTTTTTTATGCAAGAACAATGCGTCACTACCCTGTATTTTAATGTGCAGTTCATAACACCGACAGTATCTTTGCTAATTTGTGACTGTTAGGTTAGGGTTAGAGTTAGAGTTAGGTTTAACCCTAGAGTTAGGATTAGGGTTAGTGTTAGGGCATTTCCCCGTCTCAAGACATTTTAACCTGTTTCAACCTCTTTGCAAACAAAAACGATAAGGAATAAACTCATTTCTTTTCTCCTACTGTCCCTCAGTCACCAGTTACCAATGACATTGGTGATATTATGCAATCAGCATTAAAATACAGGGTAGTGAGGCATTGTCCTAACACGAAACAGTGAAGTGTTGTCCTAACACGAAAAAAAAATTCATAGTGTGTGATCGCAGAACGTATTTGAATAGATTATATTACATGATGGCTGCACGAAATCTCTGCGCTCATTTATTTATATATTGTACAGATTTTTTAAAATCCTATTTGCTGTTTTTTTCTCCCTCAATATTCGTATTATTTACATGTTTTCCATCTGAGTGCATGTCGTCCTATAAAGTTACTTTACTATTTTTTCTGCACTCACATTTTAGTCCTTTCATGGCCACACTTCTGCAATCCATTCTGTTTTTGCTCTTTGTGTTGCACCATGGTCCTTTAGGAACATTGTTTGGTTTCACTGTGTACTGGTGATATCGTTAAAATGACAATAACACTTGATTTTTAATTCAGTAAAAAATAGATTTCCAAGGACCTGTTTTTCTCTGACAACCACAAATATTTCCTTGTTGAAGAGAAAGACATTACATACACCAGATGCCCAAACATTTGAAGACACTTATGGATCCAATGTGTCCTTTAAAATCAAGACTATTTATATAGAGTTTATCCCGGGAGCCTTAATGGTGCGCTGACTGAGAGTGAATGATCTCAGAAGTATGGAATAGTGCTCCATCACTCCAGAGCAGGCTGTTCCACTGCTCAAGGTCCAGTGCCGGTGGGATTTATATGCTTCTAAGAGGCACTAATGACCATCATTCATTTACATATCACACGCAGAGAGGTTTACTCCGTAACTGTTTTCTACAGGGTCTGAGAGTAAACACTACTGTCTGATATTGGGCCTGTATACTTTTGGACACTGGCTGCTGTGCTCAGCTGTGTACTTCGTGTTCTCATAATTAATCCCACTCTGCTGGTCCTGACAGGTCACCTACATCATGTTTCCCAGCCGACTCTTGTTCCGCACTGACCTGTGTAATGCGGCTGGATAAGAGCAGGCAGCCTGCGAGACACAGGGACGCATGCAGCGCTTTGAAACGTTCATATCAAAGGAACAGGAATCGTTCAAGCACTAAATTACACTGCCAGTTACCTGAATCACATCCCACTCCTGCTCTACAGGCGATGCCAGAGGACAGCTCCTGCTGAAAAACATGAAGAATTACCATGTTAAAATTCAATTACTAAACACTATCAGGGTCTGGGCTCAAATAAAGGCCAGGAATTGCAGTTCCAATAGGCGACATTATCCCAATAAGCTTTTTTTTTTTGCCCTCTCCTTACTGAGGTAAAGTTAACTCTTCATATCAGTATACACTGGAAGTGCGGGGAGAGTGGGGGGTATAGAGAGATAGACTGATGGACTGGGGCTGTTCCTGATGAAAAATAAGGCAGAACATCTGACGCGTTCTGCTCCAGCACTGCTGGATGAACATGTTGGTTCGGCACTGCCTGAGAGAAAGGGAGCGCAAAAGAAAGGAGGGGGGCCTTGATCTGTCAGCTGTTGGGTGCAGGATGGATGCAGTGAGGCTGGAGATTTGGTCAAGGTCTGGCACTCCCTTTCTCTGTTTCTCTCTGTCTCTCTGCTTCTCTACATAGTTGGGCTTGCTGGAGCCTTCGGGACCTCCAGAGGGGAAAAATAACAGTGTCTGCTCTCGGCAAACTTTGATCAATATGCCTTTAAACAGACAAATATAGAAAAATCATTCTTTCTCTTTCTCTCATTCTCTCCATTATTGCTCCCCATCTCTGCTCGGAATAACAGAGGCTCTCTCTCCCCCTAAGCTGTGCACCAGCTGGGCCGAACATTTGCGCGGTCAAATGGCTAAATAAAGGGTCCGGCGTTCTCCTCTTCAGCCTGATATACAATTCAGCATGCTCACATCCCCTTCATTTACCAGAACAGTCAAAGTATCGGCCTTTGTTTTGTTTAGTTCAATTGTCATGTTGACTGTTACAGAGAACTTTTAACAAAAGTTGCTCTGTGTTGGACATGTGTGTTCCTGCCTGTGTGTGACATCATCACATCAACTCGACTTTGACTATCTCGATGGATTAGTCGACTTTAAAAAGTCGTTTATGCCACACAAATGAAATTGACACAATATGGATTCAATCCAGAAATGTAAGTCCTTTTAAGATGAGCAAAATCACACTTATTCCACAATGAAACAAAATTAGTATTATTACTTGTAGCTATTAGAATTCATGCACATATTCAATGCACAATACCGGCTAAATCAAAACAACTAGCACTGGATATGAGTATCCTATAAGTCTAATCATTTGAAAGCAAGTTAAAATATATAAATAAATAAAAATAAAAGCAGCTATAGCTCAAGGCCAGCATGACTAAAAGGGTCTAACTTCTCTTTATCCCTCAGAATTAAACATTAGCCCGAGTACATGAAACCCCCCAGAGTTGGAACCCTGATGCGAGGAAGACTGGAGATCCATTCTGTGCCTTCAGAAAGAGCCGGAGAATCCAAAGTGACCCAACATCAGCCGGACCTCACTAATGCTGTCATGGCTGCATGTGATCACTGCCTCAGGTGTTCCAACATCTAGAGGAAACCTTCCTGGAAGATCAGTTGCTGTTCTCACAGCAATGGGAGGACAAACTCAACTTATCACCTTTGATTTTAGAAGAGATATGAAATGAGCAACTGTCTACAAACTTCTGAAAGCATTCTGTATGTATTGCTCAACAACAGTTATGTTATAGTTAAACCGTTGACAAACAAACAGGTTATACATTTTTGTGGCCTGCAAGAAGCACTGGAAGCTTTAACCAGGTGTATTCTTGTCACTGGATTAATTTTTTTTTTTTAATCAAAAAAATACTTATTTTGATAAATATGCCACTAAATATGCTCCAAAACACTTCAGGTTCAGCTTAATATTTTACCCTGAAAGAAAATATACATGTAAATCTGTATCCATGCCGTACAATTCACTCTGAACTTTACCGACGTTACACCTGGATAGACTGTACTGTAATTCATGCTCAGGCTTTTTCTTTGGTATGCACTGTCATTTCTTTGGTATGAGCAGATACATTGGATATTGTGTCAAACAGAACAAATGATGACTTTCAATGTAGCTCCAATCTAGCAATACAGCAAAGCACATTGATGATGTAAACAAGCACTGATAAACAGTTATTTGAAAGGGAGTTATCTTATCAGCCATATGCTGCTAATATGACAGACACGATGAATGGAAATTTGCTTTTTTAATATGAATCTTATCTGCTGCTATTCAAGCAAAAGAATGACCACACTGCTGGACATTATAAACTGCATGTCCAGCAAGGTAACAGTTATATTTATATTTTATCTGCCACCATCAGCGTGTTGCTTGTTTTACGGTCGTCCCTTCTGTTAAAATAATAAATTATCTATATTGACATTTATTTAAAGAAACACAGTTATTTATATTACATTATATGCATTTACATATCTTTAATGTATCTTTATGTGCTGCCTAAGTAGAGAAGAGTAGCAGAATCCCTCTCAAGCTTCAAAAATGTCCTAAAAATCTCCTCTCCTCTCCTTCTTACACTACTCCCTACATCCAGATTTTAGTTTGTACTCTCCTGAAACTTGAATGTGTCCTCATATTGTTAGTTGCTCTACCAAAAGTAATGCAAATGTATTGTAATGACATTTTATAGTGATCAACTGAATGGCATCCACCATTGCCATACATGCTTTAAAAGCCTTACCACTGTTCTGAAAACCACTAGTGTAGGTTAATGGTTCTTACAACTCAGCAGATCTACAGCAAATGCATTTTCCGCACACTATCTGAGAATCCATTTGAGATAAGTAGAATGTGTATGTACTGTATGAATCTTAGGGCACCTTTTATTGCGTGTATCTTTATAAAGGCCTACATGTTTGTTACCTGCAAATTCCTGACGGCCGTCTTGGAGCTGACTGAACCTGCGCTATCAACTAGAAAACAAATGAATTCTATATGGTTATGATGAATCTTGATTTGGACCTCAAGCAAAGAGACCTGGCTCATCAGGGTAATTTACATCAGACTGCGGTTTACCTCTTGCATCCACCTGAATATAGTATTCATCCATGTCTATGTCCTATTTGCATATTCAAATACTATAAATATGTACAACAGTTTCTACACTTGTTCTGTATGTTTGTTTTTCTTATGCTTTAGATATATTCAGGAACAATAGATCTTATTTATGAACAATCAGGCAACGAAAAACTAAAAACTAACTTTTTACAAGTGAAGTTATCTGATAACTTACCATACAGATTTCTGGATGTAGCAGTAAAAGAAAAAAAAAAACAATTTACTCTGT
Organism: Ladigesia roloffi; assembly: GCA_037577295.1. Lineage (NCBI taxonomy): Eukaryota > Metazoa > Chordata > Actinopteri > Characiformes > Alestidae > Ladigesia > Ladigesia roloffi. The sequence continues at coordinate 10,459,976 of JBBKCR010000031.1, read as the reverse complement.
CTATAATGCTATGCATCATTTCTAGATCTTTGCAAATTCATTTGAGTAGTAGGTTCTCCCGAACACACACATGGAGTCACGGTGCTCTGAAATATATATACTACTCACAATAAGTTGTTAGAGATATTGTTATTTACAATTTTTTTTGTCTTTTTTTTTTTTTTTAGCTGAATTTTAATTAAATAAGTAAAAGTTTCCTTTGATATTATTAATCATGTATGATAAGAAACACCATTTTTGACAATAAAAGAGAGAGAGAGAGAGAGAGAGAGAGAGAGAGAAAGAGATAGAGAGATAAAGAGATAGAGAGAGAGAGAGAAAGAGAGAGAGAGAGAGACTGTTTGAAATCACACATACATTCTACATTCTAATATAGGCAGACAACTAATGATATCTTTTTCCAGTACAACTTTTCAGTTGCACTGTGTCTCAGTAATTCTCCATGACGAGAATGTCAGGGACGTTCTTCAGAAATGACACAAACTGGGTTTGAAGAGCTTTGTGCTGGGCCCGGAAAACCAGATTCACACGCCTGAGCAGTTAAGTGAATTACAAATTATAATTTGTAAGACTGTTCTTTAATTCATCGAGCTCAGATTCAATTAATCTGGCAAATGTCATTTTTGCAAAGCATTGTAGTCCCTGCATCTCATTTTGCTGCTGTTACATGTCCCCCCCCGTGAGAAGGGAGCCGCTTCCTGAAGAGTTTTTCATCATTTTGTCGAGTCGAGGAGAAGTCCCTGAGGAACACCTAGATGCAAATGCAGCCAATGTGGAGGAGGAGAATGAAGTCTCATTTTGAGGCCTTAAATCATGCATATTTAACCCAGTCATGGTTTATTCATTGTCTGTATGCGCTTTCGGTCCAAAAGCACTGCAGAAGTTCGACTTCGGCAACTCTCAGCTGAAGTTTGGGAGCCTCAATTTAGATGATGTTCGAGCTTCATGAGTCCTTTAAGCAGGAACTGGGAATAACAGCCGCTACAGCCTTACATGTGTGCCATCAGATGTAAACGAAGGTAGCACAGAAATGTGTGACACAACCCTTTCCTCAGCCTTGCATAAGCGTCTAAGTCTTGAAGCGGTGCTAACAATAATGACTACAGTTCTCCTTATGCGGTCATAAATATTCAATGATTACCAGTAGTTCACAAACTCAAAACAGAACAGAAGACATTCTCAATTTCTTCAATTTGGGAGTTTTTCTGGTTCAGGAACCATTGCCGACCTTTATTTTACTGTTGTGCTCATTTGTCTTTTCCTGCTTCAGCTACATTGTTTTTTTTCCATATTTTTTAAAACATTTTCATAGCCAAGATGAATCACAGCATGCAGAGAGATAAGTGGCTTACATGATCTCCACAGAGGTTTTAATCCTTTAAGCCTTATCAATTAAGAATCATTTCTTTACAACAGTGGAGAGTCCTTCACCATTCTGGGCATTTTAAATCTGGCAACCGTTACTTTAAGCAGTGCAACGATCTGCATGGATTTAATCCAATAAAACTTCAGATGAATGCCTGCTCTGGGGTCATATCATGGAAAATAGTCTTTAACTCACCTTTTAAAAAAATAAATGAGTCTGATCTTGTATGAAAACACTATTAAAACTTCAAAGTGTGCCATTCACTCCTCATTCAGTCCACATGCCGAAACTAAGCTGAACAAATTAATTGTTTTTGAGAAGTCATCTTCTTAAATTCCCCTATTCAGTGTACAGTAGTTTATCCTCATACATTCACACTGAAGTCAGAGTGGGTGTTTTAGTCTGCACTGCTTTCTGTGCACTAAATGAACAAAAGAATTGGGACACACCTGTGTTTCAGGGTTGTTTAGGCATCTTACTTCCAGGGAAGGATGATCTTAATGCTTCAGCATACCAAGAGGTTTTGGACACCACCATGTTTCCAACTTTGTGGACCCAGTTTGGGGAAGAACCTTTTCTGTTCCAGCATGACTGTGTCCCAGTGCCCAAGACGAGCTCCATAAAGACGTGACTGGGGGATTTCAGTGTGGCTGCACAGAGCCCTGACCTCAATCCCATCCAACACCTTAGGATGAACTTCTCGTCTAACGCCAGTCCCTTATACCAAAGAACACACACATGCATGAATTACAATACAGTTTATACAGGGGTAATATCCTTGTTTTATATTCTAGCACTTCAAGACCGCAGTTAGGTGTATACTGTACAGTACAAATACAGGTTTACCTTTACCTTTTCTTTAAGGGTAATGGGTTAAAAATCAAATGAAAGTGTTTTATGAGCCTATTTGAGGGTTAATCGAAACCCTATATTTTTTACTGTACATGATGATCTTTTTAACAGTACGGGTTTTCATTTACTGTACTATTGTACCTGCATGTCCTGGAGTTGGCATAAAGTTTTGTTCTAGTACTTTAAAAAATACCTACAAGAATGAATTGGTCCTCACCAAAATAAAACAAAATAAAAACTTCCACCTCACTATACCTGTCATCCTCAATTTGTTGACAGTTTCACCAGTTCTACCCCCCATTTTGGAGTGATATACTGTCCCATACCGATTCTCCTTTTTTTTTTCTTCATTTAATGTCTTTCAAGGTGTGTCGTTAACCTTCCTTCGTGGAGAGATTCTTCTCATTCCATGGCCTCAACAACTCTTTTATGCTTTTGCTAGTTGCATGTATACCCAAAATCAAACGGCTAAAACATTTATCCCCCGTACAGAACTGTACACATTTTGAAATTATTATTTGTATTTTTAAGGCTTTTTATTTGTCATTGTTTCCCTTACCTAAGTGGTGGTAATAATAAAAATCCATTTTGAATTTACTCAAATTAGGTGCACTTTGCATCTGAAGACTGAAAACTGCAGCGCATTTTAATATTTATCTCACACATGCGTACTTGCGCAAAATACACAAATACATCCATTTAAGGCTTGTAAGTCCTTTCTGTGGAAGTCGTGGTGAATTCTCCGTGGCAGTTGAGGGAAGGGCTGTGAAGAGTCAGTTCCAAGCTGTCTACATTAAAACCCTAAACTGAGGCAATCATTTCAGTCTTAAACTCCCAGTGCCGTCCAAATGCTTTTTCTATTGATGTAGATTTCCAGCTAGCATGCTCTTCACTCCATTTATTACTGAGTGTGTTGGCTAGCGAGCTATCTGTCGGGAACTGAAAGAAAAGATTCAGACTGCCACAGGTACCGAGGAAAATAAATCCTAATACAGTAATAACAAGAATAATAATTTCGTTATATATTATAATTAGCGAAGTGAAGCCCATCTTGAGATGTTTTTATTGGTATTGAATAATTGAATAGTCGAGATAATATTTAGTATGTACCTCTTAGTCATACATTTAGTAATAGTGGGCTAACTTAAGTCATGTGAAGATAATCTGGTGGTAGCACTTTATAGAAGACCAGAGTTCATAAGGTCACATAAACCATTCATGACAACTGACATAAACCTACATAAACAGTTATAAAGGTTATCACTCCTATAAATGTCACTTGTCATGAAAGCTGCTTTTGTCTATTATTCTCATGTAATTTCACCTCAGCCATGAAGTCTGATGCATTTTAGATTAAGCTTTTATAAAATTCTTTGTAGTTTATGTCAGTTGCCATCAAAGATTAACGTAGGTGTCATGTAGTCTTACAAATTCTGTCTTTCTGCAATGTGTTATCCTTAGGCCTTTGAGCATTTCTAACGGCTATTTCACTCTTTCTGCATGTTTTATTCATGCAAAGTTTTAAGAAGAGCCGGAGAAGCATTCACACCTTCTGCAAAATGTATGTAATGACCAACAGATGGACTTTTTTTTTTCTTCATGGGGAAATTTTAAATTTCACGATGCATTGAACTGTTTCGAATTGTAAACAAACAAAATCATTATGCCTTCAGAGATTCACTCCCTCTCTCTTCACTGCCTCGCTGTAACTACTCAGAGCACCAGTGGTTATTATTAAATAAAGAGACATGAGATTAGAGAGAGTGTGTTAGTGCGAGCGAGGAAGTAAAACCGAACCTCAGTGATCCAGTCCAGCCTGACCCCTTTTGATGATGATGCTTGTTCTTCTAGAGGACAGCCATTGTCCTGAGTGAAATTAGCATTCCAGTGTAGGCCTGTGTGTGTGTATTTGTGTGTGTGTGTGTGTGTGTGTGTGTGTGTGTGTGTGTGTGTGTGTGTGTGTGTGTGTGTGT
>JBBKCR010000031.1:10443417-10455120 GCA_037577295.1 Ladigesia roloffi | reverse complement strand
AATTGCATGCTTAAAATAACATACAGGTTAAAGCCCCGCCCATTTCAAGACAACCCAGACCCACTTCCTGATTAAACCACGCCCACTTCCGGGATAGACCCCACCCAGTCCGAGTACGGATACAGATACAGATAATTCATCTGGTAAACAGATACAGATACAGATAGAGATAATGCTGTACTCGCTCATCCCTGGTACGTAATTTAGCTGGCAGTAGTTTGGTTGAATAGCAGATATCAGCTTAGCATTTCAGTTTTAAGAACATATGTGGACTACTTGAGCACTGATGTACGTCACTCTGGATAAGAGCTTCGTAAATGTAACTGTAAATAGGTAAAGTTATAGGTAGCTAAATTACAGGTGGCCTAATGCTAATAACACGTTTGTGATTAGCCTTTGATGCTGGCTCCCCCTCTAAAGTCTGTTCTGTGATGCGTCACCCCAGACCTGCAGACGTGTTACACTTGTTCCTGGCTGACTTTGACAGCCTTACTTTCTGAGCAAGAGCTTCGGAGCTTTGATGTGTGGTAAACAAAAGCAGGCTGGTAGCGGAGAGGAAGGGGGAGGACTCCAGCAGCAGCAGCTTTACTCCGTCTGAGCCTCCGCGCTCCACTGACTGCGGCTGATAGATGCTCACCTGCTCATCTCAGGGGTCCGAGCACCTGATCTGAACCCTCAGCACAACATCAGCAGGGTGACTGCAGAGGGCAGCACGTCCTCAAACACACCTATACACACAGTGACACACACTCAGCCGCGCACAGTGTGTACGCCTGCGTAAGCGTTCCTCGCAGTCTCCGTCTTCCATTCAGAGAGGTGAGTGCCCTGGGCTTTGGCTCAGACAATTTTGGCAGCTCTGATAGCTCGGCACTGAAGAGAGATGAGAGGGACAGATGGAGTTGTGGAAAACAACTCGAAGAATAACTATGGGGAAAAAAAATGAGTGAAGCTGTTTCAGGGTTCGGCCTGCTGGGGCCTCTCGCACTATTAAGAGACTAAAACAGCAAAGTGAGAGCCATGTGATTGGAGGGTATCCAAATGTGGAAAAGGCGTCCTGAGAGAAACAGGAAAAAAGGAAATGAGGTAAAGATGAACAGCCGTAACTTCTCTATCTTGTTTGCACTTTTCTATTATTTATTAAAATAATGTTATAGGAAAATATACACATTTAAATGAATGCCGAACAAGGTTCTGATCGTTCTTTAAAGATGTTCAGGCTGGTTCAAAATAAACTATTAAACATTGCTTATTTAAATTTGTCACAGACATAATATCGCTTTATTGTTTTATCACAAAATGAACTCGATTAGCATTTATAATGAACAAAGTTATTTTTACATTGCTACAATGGATAGACTTAGATTTTTAATAAAGGGGAGAAAATGGTTTCTGATTTCACAGAAGTACAATTTGTGGTGCCCCAAAGATCCTTTCAGTCGATGATTCTCTAAAGAATCATTTAAATAAATGAGATGAATCCAATGGTCTGATAAAAGGATTTTTACAACCAGATTTACTGATATTTACAGGATGTTTTCCACAAAGTAAACCTGATTAGCATTTAATGATCTACATTGCAAACTAAACATTGCAAACTAAAACAATAAAAAAAAACATTATGAAATTAATTTACTTATTAAGTGAATCAAGTGGACCTGGTAATGCACGACTACCATTAGGGTTTATAAATGATTAATAATCATGTTGTTAATTAGGTTGTAGACTGTTTATAATCGTTAATAAGAGTTATAAACAAGTTATAACAATTGCCATAAATTGATGCTGCCTATTTGTAAGATCTCAAACTTTGTTCATTTTGTCTCTTTCAGGCAGAATGTTAAACTTTATGCTTCCTCAGGTCTTTATTAACATGCTGCTACCCTTAAAACACCAGGTCTTGCCAAATAGTGAAGCTACATGAATGGTAGCAAATGTTTTAATTTGTGATTAACTGCTTATTAATGATTTGTAATGTATTAATCGTTTATAATGGCAGGTAGTGTAAAGTGGTTTCCTGGAATGTGTTGCTACTGCTGAACATACATGAGTCATAAAACAAGGATGATGGCTTCCAAACGGTCACCAGTCTCCCCTGGTCCTCACCTCCTGTGCTGTAGAGCTCCTGAATAATGGACTGGATGGAGCTGAGCCTCTCAGGCTTGCACAGTTGGATGAATCTATGATCTTCTGGATGAACCTGCGAAAGTTAGCCGTGTGAAGAATATCTTCATACAGAATTCATCAGTCTGTTAAATGAGATTTAAGACTGATGCGTGAGGCTGGGCTAGATCCGTGTACAAGGCCTCATGCTCTGTTGAAGACAAAGAGCCACTCTATAGATTAAATGCCAGAAGCAAGCAAACAAACAAAGAGAGATTTGTTGGATTTCACTAAGCAAAGACGTATTTCATCCAAACACCTCCGACTATTTTTGTGTGTTCTCTTGTTCACATAGTGTAAACTGTACCAATTTTCTACCTGGCTTAAAATAATTGTTTCTATTCTTCTATTCCATTACGCGGGCCCTCTCGGGACAATTGTTTCTCAGAGTTGTTTTTTCACACCATTGTTTCTCTAAATGCTGTTCTTGAACTCCGAAGCATCCCCATGGCATAATAATATTTTAATGATGCTTTGATCTGTTAATAATGTTTATTCTATCTAAGCATGCTCCTTTCCAAACAGGTGCACAAAAGGTGATTGCTTTTAGCGCAGAGTACAGTGCAAACAGCCGTTTACTCTCTTTACTTTTCAATGAAGTTCTTTAAAGTCAGGTCTCATTATGTCAAATAATGAAGCCATAATTAAACCACTGGAGTGGAGATAATTCCCTTGAAAAGAAGCGAGTGCTAATCATTAAATTTCATCACAGTGTTCCGCGCACATCATGGAAGTGAAAAGAAAAAAGAGAAAAAAAGAAAAACAATGTGGATTTTTGATTTAAATAGCTTCACTTTATCAGCTTCCCCTGAATGCTTCATTCCAGTTCTTTCTGAAGCTAAATTAGGCCAAGACAAGAAAGAGAATCCTTGGGCAATGTTTCAAAGTTATAGGCTTTATTTAACTGGTAAAATGTCAAGCATGATTTCTCTACATAAATAACAAGCACACGAGGCAACATACATGGCTACATGGGTCGAATGGGGTCTCTGGATGTGACATCGAAATGCGCTCACTTGTTTGCGGAACGAAGAACAGTGCGGTCGTTTCTCGCTTTAAATAAAAAAAAAAGTAAATGAAACGTGGGGCGTAGAACTCAACAAGCTAAAGCTTCTGAAGACGGTTTAGGGAAGCCTATTGTGAGCATACACCCTTCTGCTATGTACAGAACACAAACCAAATCACAGCCAGGGTCCTGCAGGTGTACAATGAAAGTAGGGTCAAAGGAAAAAAGAGGTTTTCCAGTGTTTTTTTTTTTTTTTAATATACAAAAATTTCAACTTAACCACGCTTGAAAAAAGTCCAATTACTAAAGCGGACGAGGAATAAAATCAAACCATGTGACGAAAGCTTCAATCCAAGCACTTGGTTTGAGTGTCAGTGAAAATGCATAGACTCTGGCCATCGAGGAGGAGGTTTCGACGCAACGTGCACACGTGTTTGTGCTACCATTTACACTAAGAAGTTTCCTCTGCCCATGCGGCTGACCTCATATAGCATTGTGACTCGCGTCTGGACCTGTCAAATTAAAGAGCTCCGGTTATATAAACCTGGCGATGTACAAAGCTGTACTTCATCTAACACCACACCACACCACGCCAAGAAAATACACTGATTTACTGAAAGCCAGCCCTCGAGAACCAGGACGCACGAGTCTAGCTACTCTGCTCGACTCTACGCTTATCATTACATTCTGCCATTAAGTTACCATTTATCTCTTTGAGCCTGTAGTTTGGAATAAATGACCTCTATGGCCTGCCTCTATGGTATCCGAAATTGTCTGTATTGTCATTTGGAATGCATTGCTACTGTTAGTTCCAGATCTTTATGAGAGATTCATAAGTTGCCATGCTGACTTTTACGACGGACATCTCAGTCTTCACTTTAAACAAGGACAGTCTTTGAGCGAGAGGCCATTTTAATTGGGTTGGTGGGATTTGAAAGGTATAAACAGGTGGAGTTTTCTTTATCTTGCCCTGCTCAGAAAGGTCGCAGCGGGTCTCATCTGCAGAGAGAGAGAGAAATGTATTGTATTTTTACAATTTCTCATCGTTTTGAGCGAGTGTTCCTTCAAGGCACAGGAAAAACTATGGGCCCAAACGTGCATGTGAATGTGTTTAAAGACCGGTATGTGGTGAGAAGAGAAGTAGTATTAAACTCAAATGATTGGAATAGCCTTGTAGATTTGTTCTTTTGTAGTCTATCCCTTGAAGTCAATTTTTCATCATTTACTTTAATTCAATTTGAGTTACATATTTAGAACCTTTCCGCGTGTCTTTAAATGGAACGACTTACTTAATTCCTTTATTAGACACTAGGGCTATTTTGACCTAATGGTAGCGTAACTAATAGTTTGCTATTTGACTTTAAAACCTACCCAGTGCATACAAAAACAAGCATATCCCACTCTACCCCAGTCTACTTTAGAATAAAGTTCCTTTGAACTGATACAGTGGTTTGAGAACAGTCAATTTTGGTATTTTCTTTTAGGATCACGTGAGATTTCCTCTCAATAAATTAACCACGGACCAAATTCAGTGCAATTGTACTTGTTTGCTTTTCCATGAAGCCTCTTTCTGAATCCCTAGGCCTCGCCAACCCACACCACAGTGTTCCCCAGGGGCACGTCAGTGATTTCACAGTTGAGCTTGTCCAGGCGTCCGTCGAGGATGAACAGGGAGCTCTGGGAGGGAGTCATGAGGTACTGTCCAAACAGGCCACTGCCGGTCATGACACGGTTTTGCCGATTCCAGCGCCACTGGGCTGCCGGCGTGGGCTGTTTGAGGCTCTTGATCATTTTGACGTTTCCAGTGCTGAGCTCCACGAACAGGGCATCCGTCTGCTGGCCAGAGCTTCCGAACACATTGTACTGGTTGACCTCGGTGAAGGAGGGCATAAAGGTCAGGTCAGAGAGGTGCAGGTTGGTGTGGATATCAAAGGGTTGCCCAATTTTGCCCCGGACAGAAATCGGCTGCAAGCGCATGAGGCCGTCTCCGTCGTCCACGCTGACAAGGTAATGTCCGTCGGGCGAGACGTAGGGCGTGCCGCTCACCTCCCCGTTAGGACCGATCACACCATCCGTCACGCTGTCCACAATCAGCTGGGGGCGCACAGCCCCGGTGGAGTCTGGCTTACAGTTGATGAAGTAGTAGCCCCCCAGGTGAGTGTAGGCCAGGGACTGTGGGATGCAGTCGTACTCTCGCAGACTGATGTTCTTCACGTAAGAAGTCGTCTCCAGGTCAATCTTATGCAGCGCCGGCTCATTCTTGTGGAGGATGATTCCAAATCTGCAACAAAGAGGAGAAACCTTTGGTTACATTTAGGAGTGACACTTCAAGACTTGTTCAAATGGAGTCATTAAAAGTTGACTGATCCTTGGGTGTGTGACAAGATGTAAGACATTTAAGGCTTAGCTCAGAGTGTAGCAGTAAATATAATTGAGTTCTGGGGGTAAATACCAGTTTTAGACTGTTTTACACCACAGTGTGCTTTTTAAATTACAATAACTTTTGTTCTGCAAGACATAAACAAGGCTCAGCATGATGTTTGGCAACCCAATCATCAACAACAAACTCTGTAAACTTCCATAATAGGAGCAGTTTGCCTGTATAGTGAAGATTTACAAGATTCCTCACAAATCTCATTCACAAAACTGATTCATAGAAATACAATAGAGCAACTTTTCTGCAGCCTGGACATCCCAAACCTAAACCTGCACTGGGCTTAGCAGACTGCACTGCACTATCCAGTATCTGGCTCTTTCTCCGGTGAGTTCTGTAGTGAGGAATACTAATTGGAACACCAGCTGAGACAGACTAGGCCTAATGATGGAGGTCTACACCTTTAGGTGGAAAGAGGAGCTCAACACTTCCACCGGTGCAAAAGTCATAGCAGGCAATTGCCTGGCTGTGTGATGGGCTTGTAATAAAATTGCATGCACTTATATTAGGTGTTAAAAATCCAAAGAAGCCAGCCATTGAAGATGGAAACAGAAAGAAAATGTCAGAGGAGGAAATGTCAGTGGCCAGCAAGCCTCAATTCAATCTGAATGCCCTCTGATCAATTCTGCCGTGCACTTCAATCCTGCTGTAACGCTGCTGATTTTTGGTGCTGTGGATGTGGCGTCTGACAGGGTCAGGCTGATACGTGGCATCTGCTTCAGACTGATGGGTGCATTATCATTTTGTGATGATGAGCCCCATTGATTGGCTTGTGCTGCCAGTCCATTAGTACTTCAGGCCAGTTTTTCCTGCCTGTTCGCCACAGTAGAATGTGTGCTATGGTTCAACTTGGTGTTCATTACTGGACATGATTCAAACATAACCAGACTAAAGGATTATTTATATATATATATATATATATATATATTTACCTCTATATCTGGTGGAGGCGGAGTCTCCCGAATACTGTACTCGTAAAAAAGTTTTTTGCCATTCCGAATACCGTATTCGGGTTCAGCTCCACCCCAAATATATCTATATATATATATCCTGCTTTTTAACAATACTGTGCACTGTAACTGTGGATTTAAATGTACTGTACAGAATGTGTTTTTAATGATTTTACTGAAGAAGCTGAATAACACTGAATGATTTCATCATAAAAGAATCAAACTGAAATAATTCAGGCTTACGCTTACATTTCAGTAAAGTCCTACCCACCGTCCCATCCCTGGCTGACAAGACCATTCTGTCTCCACCCCAAAACGCCCTGAAGACATTTTCCAGCACCCTCTGTGTGAAAGCTATGGTCAAATCTGTGTACTCATTTGCATATGACCTATAGCAGATCAAGTGAAAAGTGTGCTGCTGCAGACAGTGAGTGGTTACTGGAGTGGAAAATGTAGAAAAAACGATAAAACATTGTGCCGTTCCTGGCTGTCAAGGAGCAAATGAATCACTGCAAATGTGGCTGAAGTTTGATTTACCAGCATGCATGAAGATTTCGGTCTCAGCTGTAAAATGCCTTTTGAATGAGGAACAATGCAGGCTAAGCCCTCACTTTGCATGAATCTGTCTAAAATGCACAATTAAAATGGCCCTCTTGTCCCACAATTATATCACAGCACATAAAAACATGCACATAAAATAAGTGGAGGCAAAAATAAAGTATAGGAAAGCAAGACATTGTGCTTTTTTGACTGCAAAGAAAATCAAATAGTAAGATTTCAGGTTCCAGCTGAGAGGTCCAATCCTTGATAGCCTCGGGAAGAAGTGTTCCACAGTGTTCCACAACAGTGGGCCTATATTGGATAGGTATGATTATTCTTTTCTCTGGAGCAATCCCTCTGGCCACCAGCAATCACAGAGTCATCTGAAACCTTGCTGCAATGTAACAGGAGTTCTCTTAAAGCAGGGCTCAATCCTGCATCATAACCCAACGCTATCCCAAGGGGTTTTAGGAGCGGTGCCGCACAGAGGTGTCCGCAGTAGTTGGGTAAGTGAGTTTTCTTCTGCCAGCTACCTATAGTTCAGGTGGCAGATGGAATAGTATTAAATGCCTATAGCTCCTGTGGCAGAAGAGATAAGACCCATTTTTTTGCAGCTCTATAAAGGCCACTGTTGAAAGGTATAATAAAGAATAGCGTCAGCTCCATATAAAAGAGCCCAAAGCTAGCCGGACCTGTTTTGTACCTTTGTGTATATTTTATGACTTGCTGTGGGTTTGTTGTTTTATGCGGCCCTGCTGCAGAGCAATTAATGAAAGTGGCTTCTTCTCCTAAATCAATGCAATTTCCCGAGCTTCACCTCAAAGGCCTGTTTCGAAATGCAAACAAAATAAGAGCCACTTTTCTCTACTTTCTGACTCTTTCAATGACCTGACTCAAACAACCCTTTAGACTGATTCTAGCATTTGAAATCAACTGCTTGTAAAATTAAAACAATTGACAGAAATCCGAAAAAAAACATCTGCATTAGCTGCATTGCTAATAAATGAGGTAAAGACCCAAAGGTATTGATAAAAGCATGACAGGAGCTCAATGAATTTAATGAATGAGAGTTCTATAGGCTCTATTAGAAAGAAGGTCTGGGGTGGCAGGAATAATATGGCACTTTCTGCACTTTCTGCACTTTCTGGTACTTTTTGCACAGCTTTGGAGTTAGAGCCACCCAGTGATTGTGTTAAAGCAACTTTTCCCATGGAAATAAATCAGATAAATATCAACTTGTAGGTAGGACATGTTCACTGTAAATAGTTAGGGCAGGAGCTTAAACTGCTTGTATAACATCTCAAACAGGAATTAAAAAGTAAATCTCCACAGATATGTTCATTTCAATGTGTTTAGTCCAATCTGCTCTTATTGTATTTTGCAATAATTAGCAAATTCATTGAATGTCTACTGGGGCAGGTTTGGTTCTGGGTGTCAAACCTGAGACCCTGGTGGAGATGTCTGAGAGCATTTACATTTTTAAGTTGTTACTTGGTTCTGAATTTGTGCGACACACAGATCCATTGTTTAACCTGTGGCTTAATTAAATGTTATGGTATTATGTTAAAGATTATGGGAGTAAGTGATTATGTTATATGATTGGTTTACATTCTGTGTAGCTTTTGTTCCTAGAGTTGTGTATTTATTTGCTAGTCACCCCTCATTCCTGCAAACGACCCCTGCCTCATGTGTCTTCTATTTAGTGTAGTACTGTTAGGCCCTCGTGCCTTTTTGTTTTGGTTTGAGTAGAGTCTGTTTTGTTTCTGATAAAAATACCATCTGTGGAACCTTGCACCTCGCCTCACTCCCTGTGCACACAGCCTGTGATTCAGTGATAGTTCAAATTAGCTTGACATAACATATCCACAGCAACATTCTTGTACACTCTTGACCATCTCATTAATATTGTTGTGATTAAAAAAATAGGCTTCATTATCTCACGGATGAAGTTGGGTTCTTTGACAATTGTCGGAGTATTTTGGCTCATGAACTGTTTCCTTAGATTTTTTTATGTGTTACATCCCGTCACAAAGACATTGTAGAGACTTGCAGGAATACTTTTGCTGGGTTTTTGGAAATAATTTTGGGTGTATTTGTAGGATCTTCTCTTTGGAAAATCTTATTTAAAAAAGAGGACTGATTCCACCACTTCTTATGTGAGATTATATAATAATGGCCACAAAGGATCTATCCATTTACAAATGTAACAAACACCAGCAATAATATATGCTACTATTTTTTTGCCAGCATGACATGCAGAAAATTACTTTTGCAGTTGCACTATTTAGACGTCTTTTATTATTCGATAAAGAACTGCTGAATTTCTGGGGTTTCTGATTGTCAGCGGTGCTTTTCATTATGTAACTGAGCTTAAATGCACCCGCTCTGATGTGTCCTTAATCCGGCTTGCCGTCCGGCACAGGACTCAAGACGACACTGACCCTTCTCTTGCATTGCATTGCCCTCATTTAACGTGCTGCTAACCTGTACCACTGAGACATATTAAAGCATCGGGGAGGGTCAGAGAGAGGACAGCGCTGCTAAATGTCATCACATTCCAAAGGTGCAAAGCTAAAGTGGACCAAGACTGGCTAAAGGCTCTTGGTCTAGCGTGGGAATACAGCAGTTCTATTTAAGAACTTTCTCATGGCATTACAGTGTCTATTTTTGTGAGATATTATCAGCTGGATGAAGAAAACCACCTGGTCCATGTAGAATTTTCATATAAATGTGTTCTGAGAAATCTGCAATTGGTTTAAACTGAGGTTTGTCCTTTAATGGAACTGTGTTCTCCACTGAAGGCGTGGAACCTGTCATGAGAGGATTTCATCAGAGGATTCTCACTGATTAAGAGGTGCACCAAGTAGATAACTACATCAAATACTGTGTTTTATGTTACTGTCCAACTATACCTTCTCATTGTGCTTCAAACAGTACCCCTGTTTCAGTTGATTTGTTTGGTTTCTGTTAAACAGGTTTTGACTAACCAGAGATTTGGGTGGGTGGGGGTGGGGGGGTGGGGTTGGGGGTGTTAAATGTGTGAATGTGTAAATTACTACAACAGCTTGACAAAAAATACTCAAAATATTAATAGATCAGGTTGCCTGGACATACAAAAGGCAAGACAATGAACTGCTGTTATAACATCTCAAACATTTCTGTCTCAAACATCTCAAACAGTTTGACTTTTTTATCACAGTTTATTTGAGAGTCCAATCAGCTCGATTTAGTAATTAGCAACTTCAGTGAATGCTTAAACCTGCCCACCACAGTCTTTTAATTGTTATATATCACCAAAAACTTGTTTCCTGTAGAATTTACAGTATATACTGTATGCATAGTTGTCCTAAATATGTCACAGCTAGCAGCAGTAGAGGCCACAATTGGGTAAATTTAACATTTGGGACTTGTATGTCTTTAGTCATCCCTCAGCTGTTTTGTGTTCAGTTTATTGATTGCGCCTAATGATTGGTTTTTGTTCAAGTCTGCTGCGTATTTAAGTTCTTTGAGCTCCCGTCTTAGTTGCTGATTGTCCCTCACAATTACCCTCATTCTACCTTTTCCTCTTGTGTCCTTGTTTTATGTATATTTTGCTTTTAATAGTCCTTGAGCCTATTTGGTTTTGGTTATTGTGTAGAGTCTGTGTTTTTTGTTAATAAATTCCATCAAAGGGAGCTGCATCTTGTGCCTCAGCTCACAACCTCTCAGACACTGTCTGACCATTGCGAATAACTTTCTTCTTTCAAGGATTTTTCCAGCATCACTACAGATACCTATTATAAAATGTCTCCTGAAAAAGATTGAAAACCTTGATGCCTCCACATTTTATAATTATACGGCTGCTTCAAAACTCTCATTCATAGGAAAGGTCATTTGGAAAGTACTTTTCAACCAAATCAGTAATTACTTGAAGTCAAATGGCTACTTTGATGTATTTCAATCAGGCTTCCATCAACAATGTAGCACTGAAAATGGTATTAAATCACATTTGTCTGCATATGGATTCAGGTAAGATAACTGTCTTGATACTGCTAGATTTTAGTGCAGCTTTTGATAATAAAATACTGCTGGAGAGGTATAATATTGGGTTGGGCTCAAGAGAATAGCTGTAAAATGGTTCAGGACATTCCTCAAAAGCTAGAATCATTTTGTCTCTAAAGAGACTTATTAGAGAATGCTGATTTGCTACATGGAGTCCCACAAGGATTCATTCTTAGGCCAATTTTGTTGAATGTGTGCTTGCTGCCTTTTGGCCAAATTCTCCAAGAGTACAAGGTGGTTTATCATAGTTATGCAGATGACACTAAGATTTATCTAGCTGTCAATAAATGACTTCAATCCTGTACACTCAATATGTTTATGCCACAAACATTAAATGGCTAGATGCAGGAAAAGAATGAAGATAACAATTACTTATTTGGAAGCTAGACCAATAATACTACAACCCATGTAAAACAGAACTATCTCTGTTTGGTTGAATGAAGACATGACAGAAATAGTTCTCTTTGGTTATGAACAGAGATAGTGTAACGGTCTGCGGCCTGAGCCGTAGCCCGAAAGCTACCTCGGGTAAGGGAGAGGGAACCAGGTCCACACAGAAACTCCATTTCGGG
>JBBKCR010000031.1:10429180-10443317 GCA_037577295.1 Ladigesia roloffi | reverse complement strand
GCTTCAACATAGAAGTCTTACTTAAACACAAACAGACAGGCAGATAAATAATAGCAAAACCCCATGGTCGTCACAGATAGATCTGTTTGGCACGGGTTGTAATTTTATTGGCCTAGATTCCAAATATGTAATTGTAATCTTCCTTTTTTTTACCAAACAGCACTATCTCTGTCATGTGTTTATTCAACCAAAAATACATTACAGAGATATTTCTCTTTGGTAAAATATGCCACTCTCATGACTTTCTTGTTCTTTTTTCCAAGGTAGTTCTGGCAAAGCTTGGACTTATGTTTTGGGACACTTTCTGTGTGTAGTTCGTAACTGACCAGTTAGGCACATACTTGGGGTCCTACATGGGGCCTTATTTCCCTCTTCAGGGTAACCTTACAATTTTTAAACCTATCACAGTTCAGCACTGTCCTTTGTACCATTTCATGCTTTTTATTGGACTTAAACTGTTTGATTTAAAAACAAAACCTTGGAACCCTGAAGGGTTCTAAAACTTCTAAAACAGGTAGTGCATGTGTTTTTTATCTGTATGTTTATGTTTTGCTTAATTTGCCTTTGTTTAGCGTAATCTTAATTCCTACTTTTATTCTACAATTTTATGGTTACTTTAATTGCTATCTTTTCATTTTATGCTTTAATGTACTCATGTCCAAGCAAAAAACAATGCAGTTATTAATACACCTAAACTATTTACAGCAGATCAAAAGATACCTGAAACTTTAAATAACAGAACCATTGCGCACTTGTGATTTCTTTTTTCAGTTTCAATTGCCTCATTATTTCTTATTAGAATGGCATCAAATCGCAAGCAAATAGCCATCTGTCACCAGAGGAAAGGAAGAGGATCAGAGCTACATGCTCGGTAATCTTCAGCCTGGATTTAATCAAATCAAATGAGATTTTCCTTTCCAGGCAGCTCCTCACACACTGTTTATTCAGGGTTTAATCTCACAACTCCTGTCTCCTCAACTACTAAAGCTACTCCCAAACGCAAGTGACTGTGAATGCATTATGTGGGATATTAGGGCCTAATGTCAACTCTCCTGCGTGATGTACCCGGCTTGAGCTAGTTTGTCTGGACTTGGCGCACAGTGACAACTGTATGTTCATGGGGTTTTGCTGTTTAATGCTATGAAAACATCTTATAAGATTTCAGAGTCCTTCATCTTGTCATGAGGACACTGAGTGTTTATCTGCCCTTGAAATAAATGAAATAGAGCTCTATGGGGTTGTATATTTTGTTTTTACATTTATGACAATCCTACCAATAGTGTCTTAAATTGGATTAATTTACAGATGTAGGTGAATGTAGCAGTAGAATTCAGACTATCAGATAGTCTAGTAGGTTCAAGAGCTGCAAGAGCTGTCTGATTTTACAATAGAAGTAAGAAGTTCAACAGCTGCCATGATACCAAGAAAGAGTTGTTTGACTTCCATGCAAAAATAATCTACAACAAAAACAGACCATGTGAAACAAGTTCCCTGTGTTTAAAGTTACAGAATAGTTTAGGATTTTGAATGGAAAGTGATCACTACCATGTAAACATTCAAAATGTTTTTTTTTTATTTTTTTACATGTTTTTCTGAAACAGCACATTTAAATAAGCAACAGTATTCTAAACTTTAACTTGAATTAAAAAACCTAAGTTAAGTTCCTCCCCCTACAGGCGAAATAGCGATAATGCAGCCTGGAAATCAGCATTTAAGGTGGAACAAACATTTTGAATAAGGAGCTATCTACTAACTGGGGTTTGGGAGGATTCCCTCCATCCCCGAAGATCAACTGCTCCCGTGCCTTCACCTCACGCACGAGCAAATCAGTTTCTTCCGTCGAAAATCTTTCCTGACGTCCAGGTAATTCTGCTGCATTATACACAGCACGCCATGGAACATGCGGCGGGTATTTGAAGGGAGTGAGAGTGTGAACTCTGATTGGTTCATTGCATGCTACGCCCAAAACACACCCATGACTAATTTACTCATTTAAGACATATGTTGCTAACTAATAAATTGTGCGTGCAAGTGAACAAATACAGCAGTGTGGCTATCCAATAAGAACATAACGGTCACGATTCAGATAGCTGTGAAACTGTGGCCATGTTTGTGTACAGCATACATGAGGTGTACATTTGTGGGCGGGGCCACTGAAGTTGAGATTAGGTCATACCTGATATGATTGATGGTCAGGCTGGAGGGGGGGATGAAGAAGTCGTCCACCCTGTCGAAGCGGCGCCCCACCGGCTGGGTGTGGATGGTGTGGTGGGACACGCTGCCGCTGGCCTGGTTAATCACCTGAGTCACAGCGAGAGGCACACATAAGCATCAGAAAATAACGTGACATGTTTTCAATGGGCTAGTACTTCACACTGGCACACAAGCTTTGATTATGAGAGCTATCATCTCGTCCCTCACACTGATCAGCCTGCATCAGGGACATTTGTGCTTACGGGTTTATTTGGGGCAGTAATTTGAAAAGAACTTCCACAGGGACTCCCTGCTATGCTGATTCAATCATGTTACATCATTTGCGCATGGCCTGAAAATGTCAGTAAAAATCATTAAGGGCCTGGTGGAGGGAGATGAGGAGGTTGGGAGTGTTCTTGCACTTGTGTTGAGAGCAGTTTTAACAAGGTGTGATATACACTCAGGAGATGCTGAGTGACAGATTTGAGAGCTGGGAGTAGATTTGGGGATTAACAGGTTCTTATTTGATTTGTGACATTAAGAGTTGAAGAGGTGGGATGAATTTTTAGCAATATTCTTATCCTCCAGCATATAAGTCCAATGATGTTTCATCAATCTGCCAATGTGATCGACAGACTTCACTTAATCTTTATGAAAAAGCAATAATATTGGAACATTATATCACCCTAAATCTTAAAATTAGTAATAAAAATATTAGAATGTTCCATTTTACACCAAACATATCAGATTATTGCAATATTGTCCTACTGAGAAACTTAGAGAGAGGGTTGACATATACTGAGTCTGTGATTATTTTTGCTATATATTTTGCTATATACTTGCTATATGCTTTTTTCAAATCCTATTGGCTGATGTTCTTGCTTCATATCTACATTCCACTAGATTCTTTTCTCTTTTGTTAAATGTATGTAAGACCTGTGGTATGAAAGGTCTACATCTGGAAAGAAGTGAAAAAAAGATTTAAAATCATAACTATTGACACAATGGCAATTATAGTCTGATGAGTGTTTATTTTGTGCCATAAATAATGAAAAATAATTTAACAGTGAGATGGACAACTGTAATTACTCTATTCTAATAATGAGTATCCAATCAGAAGATTTATTGCTAGTTTATGAGATGATATCACTTAATCATAACACATTATCATGCAGCACACACATATTGATTTTCTGTAATTTCATTTAATTTCATTAGTTGATGATGCATTTATGCAGCTGATGATGTAAACCCCGTCTACCTCCTTAGTGGAAGAAGAAGGTCTTTGAAAACTTTTTAAAAGTCACTTCCATATTTATG
Organism: Ladigesia roloffi; assembly: GCA_037577295.1. Classification (NCBI taxonomy): domain Eukaryota; kingdom Metazoa; phylum Chordata; class Actinopteri; order Characiformes; family Alestidae; genus Ladigesia; species Ladigesia roloffi. Next base: position 10,439,804 of record JBBKCR010000031.1, on the reverse strand, counting down.
GATCGCGTGGAATGCAGAGTACCTATGTTGCCGAATCCTGCTGTTGAGATGTTAATGGCCTTTTCAGCAACTTGCCTTTGGCAAGAGTTTCTTTTTGACCTTCCATAACTCCAAAATGAAATGTAGGAACAGGGAAACTGATTTAAGACTAGGGCTACATTCACATTTCAAAAATGTTCCTTCAATTCAATTTCAATTTTTGCCAATCATTCCACATTTATGGTCCTCATATTAAAGTTTTCCATATCGATTCAATACACTGTGCACAAACACATTTTAATCAAAGCCATGTGAGTCATCCACGTGCTTCATGAACAGAAACAGAACAGAAGTAGCACAACTGAGATCATTAGGTCTGATCAAATGTTCCATCATGCTTGGTGGGAGAAACAAGTCAAATACAATTTAGGGCACATTTTTCTCATTTGTTTTTGTTTTTTTAACAGTGTGATGTGGATTGCAGGCCTTACTATAGTTTCTAAATGGACCACTCACTCCTCAGTAGATGAGCTCCATCACAGATTTAGTAATGTGACAGAAACCAATGTAATTCCATGCTGTATATCCGCCTGTTCAGTTCACAGTGGTGTATTCAAATGTTTTGAATGATTGGGGTTAAAGAAGAAGAGCTCAGTTGCTTTTTGAATGAGGCAGAGTTATGTCAGAATTTATACATGCTTCATTTAAAGGGATAAAGAGAGAAATGGAATGTATATCAACATGAATTATCAGGAAACTTGTTTCTGGAAGAAATTAGAATTGTTTTGGCATGTAAAAAATACTGTCTATATAGCTCAGGGGAAAAATGTATACATAATATATACACATGGCCCTTTAATACTTTTGCTGAGTTTATGAGGTAATGACATGATGTCCTGAGATCAGAGTTTTATGCATCATGACTATAGGTAACAAACATAAATCTAGGGCTGTTACAGTGTTTAGGCAGCACAGTTCTAGCTCGCTCTAGTCTGTGTTTAGCTTTACCTGGAGAGTCGGGAAGTTCTTTTCCAGATCGCCCCAGCTCAGAATCCACACCTGATCGTGAGATTTATCATAATGGAGCTTGACTGGAACGCGATCCGTGTTCACTGTCTGTAAACAGCAAAAGAGAATGAAGAGAAATCTCAGTGAAAGAAGAATACAGGTGATTAAGAGCTGAAAGCAATCCTTCCATTAATTCAACAGCTAAAGCTAAAGCTAAAGCTGCTTTACTTCTGTTTCATTGGTTTTAAAAATCATATTGGTTACAAAGACACTGCACATTTTAACTCTCTTCGCACCAATTTGCGAACATACTCGGTCTTAAGAGAAAGCAACTTGTTATTTTTTATTTTTTTATTTAATTTTCCTGGCTAAAATTCCACACCTCAAAAATGAAATGCAGGAACAGGGAAACTGATTTAAGGCTGCATTCACCTTTCTAATCATTTTGCCCAATTCAATGTTGATTCATTCATTCATTTATTTAGTTATTAATTTATTCGCCTGGCTAATATTGGTTGTGTCCAATTGTACTCACTAGCCTGATACTGCTGCATTTTTTAGACCTGGCACTAATGCAACATCATTAGAAAACACTCTGACAGGATAATGCTAACTGCCAATTCCTTTATGTCAGATGACAGGCAATCACACAAGCCAGAATTGCATTGTGTGATTGGGGGGAGAGGGAGAGCCACCCCCACCCCCCATACAACACACACACAGAGAATCAGGATAATTTTAGTCTCTTGGACCGCCAGCTCTGAACTCGCGATCGGCTGATGACAGGGCCAACGTTTAGACAGTTGCGGCACTCGGGGGCCAAGAGTCTTTCTTTCAGAGGAGCAGATGGAGGGTTTTTATGAGTTCAGTTACAGTGCCATATTTTGCAGTGGAGCACTGTCAGTAACAACTGCTCAGCTACGCTGGGATAATTGCTATCAGTCTGTACCCATTTCCAGTCACCCGCTGGGGGATCGTCTTCAGTGAGAGATGAATTACTCATTTTGAACAGAAAATGCCATTTTTGGGATTTTCACACACCTCATCATGCAAACACATATAGACACTGTGACGGACAAATGCTTGTTTTTATCCCCGTCGATGGAAAAAGAATTCCGCTTGTTATGATAGCATTGAACCGATTTTAAAAATGTGTTGCAACAATTCAGATGGGTATTGGATATTTATTTACTACTGCATCAGCTGTGAAAAGCTTCCCGCTGAGAGCCTTTTACACAGTTTAATTTGGCTATGTATAGACGGGGAGAAGAGAAGTGTGGAATGGAAAAGGATAGGTGCTTGTTGACTCAGGCTTGAGTCTCCATGCATGCAATCATCAGAGAGAACAGATGTGCACATTGTGCTTCAGTTCCACCACATCTCTCTTGTCCTTCAGAGGATTATTCTGGCACTGATAGAAAATCTTCACCACATGTGAAGCCCGCAGTGTTGCACAACACTGGCCAAACTTCTAATTCATGCTGATTTTCAGATAGTCACTGTCATTTTCAAACTCCTTCAAACAAAACTTTAAACTGTCCACTTGTTTAGATTGTGTTAATCATGCAATGGACCAATATGGTGCACAATCTATGAATATATTTTCGACCTTTCAAATAACGGACATTGCATTGCCATAAACATTTCATGGCAGATGCTATAAGCTGTCAAGACATGCATTAATGCAAAATGTCATGACAGTTGGTAGCTCATTAATTCATGTATTAATTATTTCCAAATATTGTGTTTTTACAAATGTTGAAGAAACAATTCGAGTTCTTAGCCTTGATGCTTCAGGTCATTCCAATAGCAAAATATCATTAAATGTGTTGCATATAATAAATATATCATATTTTTCATATATCATATAGATATATGAAGGCTGTGATGTACATGTTTCAGGAAAATATAGACTAAAAATGATTAAAAAACATTAAAAAAATATTTGTAATAGTAATAAGTCAGTTATAAATCTATATAAGCACAAACGGGCACAAACACTTGATGCACCTTCCTGTCTCTTAGCCTCGGCTGGATCAGGTGGCTAATTAGCACTTGATAATTGGAGATAATGAAGCCAAATCTCCAGGTGATGAAATAACGAGCATGTGACTCCAAAGGCTGCCTCTGGAAGCCTGTTCGAGAGACTGAAGGAGAGAGAGAGAGAGAAAGAGACACCCGCTGGCATCAATCAGGGCGTTGGCCAAGAGAGAAGGCCAGATTTATCTGCCTGACACATCTGCCAGCTTCCTGCCAGCTTCCACCCAACCACCCAGGTACTGCCAGTGAGTTTTGGGCAGAAAAGCAGTGGTGAAACCCCAAAGCCAAAGAAGTTAAGATGTCTTCGAAGCTACTGGCTTGATTGACATTCTGAAACTGACCTGCTGTTGTTGGAGGCCATAAATCATCCATTTGGCCAGAGCAACATTGCTTCTTGCTTACTCTAAAACTCCTCCCTTTGCACTGTCAACAAGCTGTCTAACAAGACGAAGTGCAGAATCTGTGGCTTATATCCGGGTCTGTATGATATTTTACCAAAAGTTTTCAAGTTTCAGATAACTTTTGGTCTCAAGATTTTTCTTGGGTGGATTGTAGAACTTCTAAAGGGACTAACTTCAGATTAAAAGGCAACAATTGTGGATGCATTACTGTAATCCGCTCATCAATAACTGATGTGTGTCCTCCATCTATTCATAGGAAGATGACCTTGGTGTCCCTTGTCTAGACATTGTACCAAATTTAGCCATGCACTTGCCTCTAGCAGAGTCTTCTCTTTCTCTTTCAATAGGCAACAACTGACATGGATGCAAACAGGCACTCTGATTCGACAGCAAATAGATATTTCAACCCTGCACAACCATATCTGATTGCCAAACAAACGTGCAAAAGCACAAAAGCTGAGCTCCCAGCCTCTAAAACCAGAGTTTGTTTGGGGTATGGGGTTGGGAAAAAAACATCTCAGTCATACAAAGACTACAATCTAGACCTGGACCACTCAGTGGAGTCGGTTTCAGCTTCTAAAAGAATTTATTCTATCATTGTATCATTCCTTTAATACGAACCATGATGCCTCAGAACAAAGGAAGGACTGGGGCGTGTGTCCCATCACACCAGTTACCACTTTCAAATTCACCCAAACAAGTCTCTCAACATGGCAGAGAGAAGTTTTTTTTTTTTTTTTTTGGCTCATGCCTGCTCTGAGAATAGGACACAGCATGCTTACCATGGAAATGAAGTGCTTGCATTTATAAGAATCAACTCAAACTGCCCTGCATGGCATGAGGAATGGAGTTGTGGCTGAAACGAGCTCATTAGATGCTGGAATATGTCTCTGAGAATCCACACAAAATGATGTGTAGCAACAGGCGTACACTTAAAGTCTTTCAGTACATGAATTATGCAAGTAAATGGTGTTTGCTGGTGTCAGAGGACCACTTCCCACCACAGCTTCATTAGATAAATCGGAGACAAAGCCTGAAGTACACTCCCAGAATACCCTTTTGTAGAAGCAATCATCATTGATTCACTGACTTACTTGAACGGCCTTCTGAGATTGGATGTCTACAATCAGCACTCTGTTCAGCAGTGGCTGTGTGGCGTAGATGAACTTATCCTTCACATTCACCGCTGATGTCCACACGCACTTCTGGTCCTCCTCCCCCTTTATTTTTGGGCAGACTTCCTCCTTTGAATAAAAAAAGAAAAGATAATCAGATCATGTTACTCTAATTCACCAGACTTTATTCAAAGGCAAGGCAATAATGTTGAAAGTGCAGCAAGAGATACTAGCCTTTACAAATCAGGTTTCAGTAAATATAACTGTTTTAAAACAGTCTAGAACCGGTGTCTACCATCAGAACTCAGATGTATAATTAAACTCTGATTTCAGTAAATAGAAACGGTGCAAATCAGTCTAGAACCGGTGATGGTTCTCCTACAAGTTTGCTGTTTTCTCTATATTCTTCTTCTTCTTCTTCTTCTTCTTCTTCTTTTTATTATTATTATATGTTATTTCTTTGCCACTTGTGTTCTGAGGTGGTTTTGTGTGATAAGTCAAAATCAGTGGTTTGGAGGTGTTGTCACCAAGCATCACAAACCACTTGGAACACAGGTTGCCACTGACTTTTTCAAAAAGAGCATCCAGTGAGATAATGTGTGCGGCATATGACCTGTGACTCCTTCCTTTATGCTGGGATTTTTTTGTTGACATTGTTAACATAAAGACCACAGCCAGAGGCGTTTTGTTTTAAATTGAGTTGCATGTTTAGCACATGAATATATTCTGTCAAATGGCTGGTTTTCAGACCTGCTGAGGTGTAGTCCAACGCCATAGCGCCACTCAAGCACAACGTTGAGAAATGTGGCAACGTTCACCCAGCCTTGCGGTGAGTGAAGCACAAAACGCTTATCATCTGAAAGTGCCCTTACAATATCGCTGTGAAACATATGGTGTAGTCTAGTCCTCTGTGGACTCTGAGGATTTAGCTGAAGTGGGCATTAAGACCTGTGTTGCTTTGGGCTTAGGAAAACCCATGTGCAGATTTTGAAACCACAGCTCCGCTGAAATGAGGGAAAATCTGCAAATATCTGTTCTTTGATAGCTTTAAAAAACCATATAATTTTATCAAAATGTATCATTTTTTTAATTCCACTGAATTAATCATTCCATGTTCTTTCTATGCATTCTCTCATGGTAAAGATGCATCCTGCACCTTTGGAAAATCCTCATTTAACCCGAAGGAAACAAAGTCAGAGTTGTTGTCACGATGCAACATTAACGGGTTCTAGCCTAAAGGTTTCATTTGGCACTCTACTTATTATGTAAAGCAGTATTATGCAACACAGCACGCTTATCAGTTTCACAGTGTTTTGCATTTTTGTCCGCCAGTGTTCTCTCACTACATTACCCAGCATGCATTGTGTAAATATGCAGCTATTAAGAATTCAATGAGATCAAGAAAAGCACTGATCTGGAGATGTGAGACATAACATTAACAGGCTACATTAGCCAGCAAGTGAAAAAAAGAAGAAACATATTAAACAGCCAACCCGATTGTATCTGCTCCAAAGCCTTTGTAGATTTTCAACTGCTCAAGATACAGCAGAAACCCAGAAAATCATATTCTCAGGACTCTTATACTGCTGAAGGTTGCGAGTAGTAAGGCATTAAGAGAACAGCTTACTATTACACTAGTCAATTTCAGAGGCATATGTCGATGCCCCCAGAGAGAATTCGACTAGTCATATTTTTTTCCTCTCTCTGTGCGCGCTTGTGTACATAAATCTCTGCCTCTGATTGGCATTCCTTGACTTAATCAATTATCATAGTCCCTTCATTAAAAGGGTACCATTGGTGCGTAGAAAGGAATATAAACTCAAAACCACAACAACGGCATCCGCTAGCTAACATGGCTAATGCTAGCACTGTAGGGAATTGTCCACTGAGAGGCACTGCAGCTTAAACTGTTCCCACTTCCTGGTTTGCTTAAATTTACCAGAAAATTCAAGGTATCACCCTTTGTTTTGTTTTGTGTAATCGTCATGTTGACAGTTAATGTTACAGAAAACTTTGATAAAAGTTGTTCATTGTTGGACACAGGTTGATGTATAATTCGACCTGAAAAGTACTTAATGCCCAGGTGAGTAGGCATGTTTGTTATAAAAATACCATAATGAATGCATAATGCACTATTAAAATAGGAATTATGACAAATACTACTTTTTTTTCACTGAACTCACAATGTACAAACACAATGTACTTAAAACGTGCTTAACACTACCTTGATTTACCCCTACACCTAACTTAATACACCTAACCCTTTCAATTTTGAAACTGACTCCTTAAGTTGACCTCAAAATTTGATTTAAGACATAAGTGTGAAATGCCTTAAACATTTTATGCAATAATTTAGAAGGTTCTATTATTTAATGGCCGCACTTAAATAGGAAAGAGAAAATTCAGTAGTTTTACCCCTTAATCAGCCTTAATCTGTGCTCTTATTTACTTAATTCCAGTCATTTTAAAGGCATCTGGTTTTGTAGTGTCAGGGGTCTTTTCAATGTTCTGTTAAGCTTTTATAGCAAACTAGTGCGTTTGGGGACTCAGCATGGAAGGCTTGATTAGATGTTGTTCTCAGTATCCATGAGACAGTTACTGATTAATGCTGGGCCTGAATCAACTGGCCAGGCCTGATAGCACTTGAGCAACCCTGTTGCCACTGGAAACACACTGCGGCCCTCTCTGGTCATCGTACGAGCGAGTTCTCACCTCTTTAACACAGGAGCCTCCTGCCTGAGGCCTACAAAACACATCTCACCAAGTCTGCCGCCATGGAGACGGAGCTACCTCTTGTCACCCCACTTGCAATTACCCACCGCCTGTTTCTGCATGACAGTGTGTGATAATTGCATTAAGAAGTTCAAAGGACCTGTATTCATACAAATGTAAAATTGGTCCCTGAAAAAGGCTATTGTTTCCAACATTGCACAGAAATGGAAAAGGGGCTCAAAGTTCAGAGAAAAAAATCATTCAACTTTCCTCCAAGCTCAAAATACCGTATATGGGAGACACGTATTTTAGACTTTAGAAACTGTAGTGAATATAGATAGTCTTATAACTGTCATTCATTACTTTCAGTTGTGCTCAGACATAACAAAACATCAGTAAAGAGTTCAATACAATACTGCAAAACTACTGCATTTTTGTGAGATTTTACAGTAATTCCACAGTGTACGGAAGTGTAAAATGTTTAGAAAACTAAACTTTAATATTACAATAAATAACATGGTAACAGTCAGTTCAGCTGCCCATAATGCCCCACAGTGATGACCTGACCTGAAAGGCTCCATCAATTTTATTCCTCCACTTTTCCTCCTGTACTTATGTAGAGATTCTCAATTGTTTTGTAAGATTCAGTGCCTTTACACTTTACTTACAAATGACATTTCCCTGTATTGTGAATTTGCATGTTTTGCATTAATGTTGTGAAATTTATAACAGTATCCTTACTTAGTCTGTTTTACTTTAATCATGATTCTAAAGGTTTCTGGGCTAATTCGTTTTTTCTTGAACTTACAGTCATTTACATAGAAAAAATATGTATATTCATCAAGAACAGCGTTTCTCAAACTATGGGTGAGCAATTCTCGCTTCTGCACCAATCAAAATGCAGTCAGATCCAGCTGTGATATCAGCGCTGCAGTCACTGCACGCCCTGCCCCGCCCCCTCGACTTTATGGTCCGCCTTAATGTTCACCGTTCCCACTTTGTTTCTTTTACTCTAAACTTTTCATGAACACACACACGCTAAGAGAGCTATCAATAAATCATGGTGTTTTCAAAGCAAGCGAGTCTGAATGCTTTCTCTCGGAGGCGTTCCCCAAATAGTGCCTTTCCTCTCCACGGATCTGTGTGAGAAGTGCTTAGATTCTCTGCCCGAACCTGAACTCGGGTCGCTAACTGGCAGCCATGAAAACAAGGTACAGAAACAGAAAAACTCGGAACACTCGCTCTGAGCAGCTCAGTCAACGTGTCTTCCTTGTTTCGAACAGGTAGTGGCGAGAAAGCAGGCACACCCATCATATTTAAATGTTGATTAAAATTTTTGTTTGCCAAATAATGGGGGTTGTTTATACTGGGCCCTGTAGCCCCAAAGCCTGACATGATTAATCCCCAGGATTAATACGTTTGAGAAACGCTGATCTAGAACAAAATATACTAATATGATACTGTAAAAATGCTATGTTCTCTAATTACAATGTAAATAGTACATATATTACAGTGTATAATCTGTAGTTTATGAAATGTTACTGCTGTTCGTTACATTCGTCAAAAGAAAAATCTGATTTACTTTGAGCGCACTCTTATTTTAATCAAAAATCTATGGTTCTTATGTTGAAAAGAGCTACGTGAAATGTTTGAAATAATTATTGCATAAATAGCACTTTAACAGCCTGGTTTAGTAGTAATTCTGTTGACCACCTTACCCTTCCTCCCCCTCCCTCCACTGTACTGCTGCTCTTGGTATTGAATTGCTCATGGCCTTCATGATCTATTATTGCCTGTGTGTTTACATGGAGGAAGTGGAGGGATTAAACGTCAAGGTCACGGCCCGTAAGCAGGAGAAACACTGTATTGACATTCTTTTAACATTCCTCCCCAGACACCTTTTGTGCTGAGGCCTGCCATTATTGTCTGACGTGTGACTGATGTCCTAATAAATGCTGGGAAGCTCTTGGGAGGCTGAGGGAGACTCTACATTCAAACACACACATGCACAAACACACATGCTCGACTCTAATGCTCCTGCCGTATCAACGTCCCGCGCTACCATAAAACAGCTGGACGAGAGGAAAGCGGACGTTTAAGAACATGCTGAAATCTCCCAGTCATCTATCAGTCCATCCAAATTGAGGAAGATGAAGCAGATAGTTAGAAAGAGAGAAAATCATTTACATCAAACTTCAGATTCGTCACACTATCGTCTAATGAGAGCTGCTCGCATCCCAGTTCAGACCAGCTGAAATATTGGTTATGACAGGACTGAAGCTCACATCAGTATTTTTGTGTGCGTCAACTCGAGGCGAAGATAAACGCCAGCGCGACACAAGGTCTCCCTACATGACTCTCTGAGGCCTGACCCTCGGAACACAGCCTTCAGAGGAATCAGAGCTTTCTCTCCGGGCTTATAAATCAAAAACCTTGTTCTTTCCTTTATCTCCAGTCCCATCCTTGAGCCCACACAGAAGGCTGGATGTAGTAAACCTTCAGGACCAGATTTAAGATATAAATAGGAAATATTCTGAAATAATCAGAGAAATTAAACACAGTATATGCAGGATTAATGTACCATTCGTTCCCTTATTGTATATGCATTTGAGGAAGAGTATATGGAAATATGGAATATGTGGATATTCTATTTGATTTATTCAGTCTGTGTTAAATTCTCTCAACTTAAAAAAGGGTTAATTATTTATTATTTTAATTATCATGGAGAAAAACATTGTTGGGAGACTAACAGTAGCAGCGTTCTGGCAGTAGCTAGATGGCCCAGACCTGCTGGACTCATTTACCAAAATAAGAGCATAACATTTCACCACTTGGAGATACTGGTTTAGAAATATGAGAGAACTTTTTTTCTTTTGTCCTAAAAGTAGGTCTGGCCTTGAGAGTCTTCAAATCTTTGAATGTCATTAAAGTCATTAAAGATGCAACTAGTGATGCATATTTCATGATTTAATTAGACTAACTATTAGACAGCTTTAGCTTTAGCAAGATCTATGTATTTGCACATATAGATTTACAGCTAACAGATGTAGCAGCCACGAGGATATCAGCTGTCGTTCATTGATAACATAACTAAGTAATGCAGTCGGTCAGTATGCTGATTCAGCTTCATTTATATTTTACATGAGATCTTTCAAATATCCAAGAGTGTTTGTGGTGTTTTTGAACATATTCTGCAGTCCGATGAGGCTGTGAGGCGATGAGGCTGATGAGGGGGTTGCTAGTTCACGGACATGCATGTACTCACACACACACACACACGCACACGCACACGCACACACACACGCACACGCACACGCACACGCACACGCACACGCACACGCACACGCACACGCACACGCACACGCACAC
>JBBKCR010000031.1:10417654-10429080 GCA_037577295.1 Ladigesia roloffi | reverse complement strand
GTGTGCGTGTGTGCGAGTGTGGGAGTGTGCGAGCGGGTGTGTGTGTGTGTGTGTGTGTGTGTGTGTGTGTGTGTGTGTGTGTGTGTCTGTGTGTCTGTGTGTATGTCTGAGAATATATGTCTTACCAAAATTGTACACATTCCCACATTAACCACATTAATAGTGACTATATGATTATGCACATTTTCCACATTGTCCTACAGAGCGGTGAATGTTTGGGGCGCTGTGAAGTGTTTCGGCAGGAGAACAGACCAAGCAGAGCCAAGTGCCTGCGCTGAATTAATTAAAGAAGTCCTTCATCTCTGGTGATTTTACCATGCACGAAAAACTGCATTATGCATCATTACCATTTGTGTCAGTGCAAAGTGTTGCTGTGATCAGTCACCTCAGACATGATGAATGTAAAGGTCCAAGTATCTACTACCTTCAGAGGTATAAGCGCTCTCCAGATCACGCGCAAGCACACTCCAGCAGAAACATCCACCGTATATTTGAATATTTAACCTTTTCATTCAGTGATCAGACCATGAATGAATTCGCCACTATCTTAGCTCGTCTTCCTCACATTCTGAGCTTCTAAAACTCATGCAAAAGGTTAAGTGAGTCTCAGGTAAAGCTATTTATCATGAATACATTGCCAGTAAATTTCATCTCGTTTCAGTGAAGTGTGTTCCTGCATAAGTGAAGGTGTGACAGCATCATGCACCACACACGACTGCCATCGGTCAAGGTGACCCACGGTGCAGGTGATGAGCTTCAGTGGCTACGGCAGGTCAACCATCCTAAAGAGAACTCTGCTAGACGACCTTGTTCATGGTCAACAGACTGGATGTTTCCAAATGAAATATTATTGCAACAATTGCAAATATCTATTACTCATAAGCAATATAGATGAATGCCAGAAAGCAAAAAATTGTAAATTGCCATCATATAGCAAAATGGCTCCTTATATGGAATTTCTATGGTTTGTGTTGATGCACGAGGTGTCAGATATCATGCAGAGCTTAACGTTTGGTGTTCCTATGTAATAATAATAAGTGGTACAGGAGTTTTAAAAATGTAAATGAACTAAGAAATAACTAAAATGAACTAAAAATGAAAATGAGCATGCAAAAGAACTAAGAACAAAAAAAATAAACAAACAGAAAAACTCAGGATCTTTGAACCAAGGAGAATTTTCAGGATAGTCTCCGCCCACAATTGGGTGGGAAAACCCGTTCCGGAGAGCGGCTGAGTGAAAGACCAGCAAACAGTGAATGTGTGGGAGAACAAAGTGGTTTAGTCTGATTTACACTTTATATTTGTTGAAATCCAATCTACACATTCTGAGTTCTAGCGGTTAAAGTGGTGGTAACAGTTCTGATAAAATTCCCCTTTCTTAGCTCAATACATCTCTCTGTGGTCATGCTTCATGAAAAGTGTCTCCTTTTTGTTATGGATGAAAAACAGGTGAATATATATGATGCAATAAAATGCATGCAGATTTGGCATAGTTGCACTTCGTACTTGACAGCTCATGAGCTAAAGCAGCAGGAAACAACAGGGTGTCGGAAAACAAAATGCAAAAGATATTTTGAATTTGTGGGGATGCTTTTCCCAAAAAATCTCCCACATTAATGATGAAACTGCATCATTATTGTCAACTGATACAGCAGTTTGCATCCACAGAGCTGGAGCAACAAAAAAGGTGTAACTCAGGAGGAGCATGGTTTCAGTAGCTTACTGCTATGTTTAATGTAGATCAACATTATGTGATCATTAGCTACTCCTCCTTCTTTATTGCCAAAAGTCTTTGCCTCATAGTAGCAGCTGTGAACTCTGTAACTCATAACCTCAAATATTACTATAGACGTAATGATTTCCTTCTAGCATTGTGAAATAAGAGACTACAGGAAAAATGTTTAGTTTCTCAGGTTTTATCTTTTATATGTGCACATATTAAAATGAACATATTTGCATTCATTTTTAAGAACTGCCTACAACATATCTCCTAAATTTCAAATACATATGTTGTTCTTTAAATCATCATTTAAAAGGAAATGACAAAACATCTAAATAAGAGAAATAAAGCAGCACTTACAGAACTGGAATGATTCTAAGAAAATTTCTCCTTCTCTCTTAAACTAAATGGCAGTAATGACCTTTGACTAACTTCTAGTAGTCTTTATCATCCACCTGGTCCCACAGTGAGAGGAGAGTGTGGATTAGTCACATAAACAGATCTACAACTTGGCAAACCTGTTAAAAGTAAAGCCTCTGACTTTTAGTCATTATCAAGTGATGGTTGATGCCATATGGAATTTAAAGAAATAACAGACCACTAGGAGACAACATGTGGTCTCAGGCAAGACTGGCAAGAAAATACAAAGTTATACAAACAATTCTGGACTTGGATCCGATACCAAATCATCCCTAATTTTAATTAAAAGCATTGTCAAGCTCCTCCAACTAAAACAATTCTGTGCCAACTCTGAAAGCAGTCTGAAGTACTCTGTTTAAAAATTTAAATGAAGCATAAAGGAGCCAGCAGACCCAAAAGAATAAATCAGAGAAAAAGGGAGGCTCGTTCTCTTTTTCCTCTCTGTTTGGCATCAGTACAGGCGACTGAGTTTCTGATTAATTCAATCAATAGCAAACAAGAAAAGATGCCAAAAAAACGGTTGATATCTAACCACCTGTATCTCGACATGACATATTTAACTTAGGTGCTACTTTCCTCAGTTGATTTTGTTTTAATGTTGCATTCACTAGGGGACCTTGGGACCATAGAATACATTTCAATGAATGAAGTGCTTATAAAGTTCTCCTGCTTTGAGGGTCTGGCTTTAAAGGAAGCTTTGAAGATGTCACTACATTTTGTTTTTCTTGAGCTTTTGTACCTGCTGTTCTTCTGCTGAGATTCTGTTGTGGTATATAAGAAAGGCTTGTTATCTTAGCAGATTGGACAAAGCTAGAATTTACACTTTAATATACAGTATTTTGACAATTATTATCAACAATCCTAGAAAAAGGTTCTTAGTGGAAGAGCCTACAACATTAACAGGCCCTCTTTAGGTATGTAGGTCCATTTTTAATGGTCTTCATTCATTACTAATGGAACTTATCATAACCAGACACTCTTCTGTGAGCAACAGTATTTACCACTGAACCACCATGACACCTGTTTATTAAAACTACAGAAATTCAGCGTGTATTAGTAAACTCTAACTTCTGTAAATATAACTGGTGTAAAACAGTCTAGAACGAGTGTTTACATTCTGACCTCAGAGTGTATCAGTAAACTCTGACTTCAGTAAATAAAACTGGTGTTTGTTCTCATACACTCATACACTGTTAGCTGCTCTTTCAATTGGTGGGCCGCCTCTTGGCCACTCTCCGGACCCCCTCCCTCTGCAGGTTTTCCCCGCCCTTCTTTTAGGGGCAAAGATTATCCTGAAATTTTGCCGGAGTTTAAAGATCTTGTTTTTTCTGTTTGTTTCTAAGACCTAAACTAAAAGAAATGTGCACATGTTTTGTTCTTAATGGTCATTTTTGTGATGGCATTTTCAAAACCCCAATAGCGGTTATTATTTTCATTATATCATTAAAAAATGATAATAAATTTGGTTCTGTGTGAAACAAGAACACCAAACAAAGGTTAGAATCAGGTCTGACACCTTGGGCATCAACACAAACCAGGGGAACTTCAATATAAGCGTTGTTTTGTTGACATGGATCAGAAAAGTCGAACACAGTCACTCTCAGAATTAGGTTCCTGCTAACTTACATACTTAGGACTCTTAGCTACCATTTTTTTGCTATTTAATATATGTAGAAACTGAATATGTAAACCTAATTGCTGTAAACAATGGCATGGATTCTTAAAGTGAGCCTTTGCTTTAGCCTTTTCAAGTTCAAGCAATACATATATTTTTTATAATATTAGCTATGCATTTTTTAGGGTCTTCCAACTGGCATGTGCACTGGGGACGAAATGACCCGGAGTTTTAGACCAACAGTGAGACCAACCCACTTCAAGGTTTCTTCCTCTGCAGCTTGGCTCTGTTCTGTGGCTGCATTAATGAACGGAAGCAATGCATAATATAAAAGCCTTTTAGGAATGAAAACATGAAAGCAGACCTTCATTAAAAGCACACAAAACTAATCCAGTATAAAAGACTACATACATACTCAGGCTGCTTATTGTTTCATCCATCCCCAGACTCATTTCTTCATGTATGTTTCTAACAGACTAATCCACTGTATCCCATTAAAGAACCTGCGTCATTGATTTCTTTTAATTAAAAAGTTTAATTTAGCATGTTAATGCAAGGTTTCATAACATATGGTTCATTTCCTATTCATATATGGAAATTATGTGGCAAAAAACAGCCCTATTTAATTCACTGGTTTTGTAATAAAAGCAATACATTTGTATATATCTGTCTTTAGGGCTAATAACCCACAGCAGTTCAACTTTGTTCATTATTGGGAAAGTTATATGTATTGTTTATGTTCCGACTTCTTCTACAAGACACAAAACATGACAGCCAATCAGAACAGAGCTTATTGAGCCTGATAAGTCTTAAAGGAACACTGATAAAACCAGCCTTGGAAATTCGTCCTGCCATATGAAATAAAATAAATACAATACAATGTAAAGTACAGCCCCTATAAGTAACTAATAGGGCTGTAGCACTTCAGGAAAGGAATGCTACTTAACTTACATAAATTATTATAACACTATATACTTGCTTTAGCATTGATTGTTTTTGAGTTCTTGTGTTTACATACATGGAACAGAATTCTCAGTTGGCTTCAACAAGCCATTTTCATTGCCCCCACAAACCCTACTGGCCCACTGGGAATTCTTCAGAAGCCCCCCCGTTAAATTCTCCCGCATTGATTTGTACTATCATCATTGCCAGGAACCCATAATCCACTCATAAAGTTAAAGGCAGTTAGGGCCACTCTGGAGCTATGAAACCGCCAAAAGACAGAAACCATTATAACATTAAAAACAACTGTTAACACGTTATAAGTCAAGATAACTGTCTAAACACAAACAGTTTTATTTGTCTGAGAATAAATGATCTTTCCTTTATTTGTTAAATCTAAATATATACGGAGCATTGTAACTCCAGAGTGGCTCGACTGAATCAGAATCAGAAAACAGAATCAGAGTCAGATCCCAAAGGAACTTTATGACTGCACAGAGACCCAGAGACAAAAACAATAAAATATAAAGCCTAAATAAATCCAATAAAAACTGCATAAAATACCCATTATGAAATACACTTTACTATAAAAACAAATGCTGGGGTGTAAATATTATAGGCACATAACTTAATGTTAAGTAGGGGTTAGGATGCTTCTTTTGCACATAATAAAGGTCAGTAGAAAATCAATAATATTGACATGAGTAATGATATTTTACATGGTAACACTCACCATGACTTAAAAAATATGATTGAATGGAATAGGAAATTCCACAAAAAAGGAGCCTCAGGTTACTGCACATTATTCAACTATTCAGTTTTTCAATAGCACTTCATGTTTTTAAGGCCAAAAGGAGAGGGTCATATGGACAGGTTGGATCAAGTTGGTGGGTTTGGGATAGTGAGAAGATTCTTAACGAGAGAAAAAAAAAATACCTGTTTACTTTTTGGGTAAGTTTAGCACAGTTTACTATAGTGGCTTTTAAACCATCCACATTTTTCATAATAGGCAAAATATGGATTGTATGCAGGTCCCTGAGCCAAGAGAGAATAAACACTACAAATTGAGATCTGTTGACTAGAATAATTTGACGGAACTCAAAAGTTGGTTTGCTCTATTTAAATCATTATACTTCTAAAAAAGTAAATAAGTAAAACTGATTTTTAAAGTGCATTTCAAAGACAAATGTCAGTTGCCGAACAATAGAATTCCATGGAAGTTGTGAAATCTATAACATAATGCAAAACATGGAACCAATTTCAATGCTGGTGGAAGCCAGTTCCAAAGTCTGGGAGCATGCAGGAAAAATTCACCCAATCAAATCTGACGAAGAACACGGATCTCAGGAAAGAGCAAGATTAAGATTAAGACTTTTGGTCACTTGTATTCAGTGGCTGTAGGAATAACAGCAAAAAAAAAAATTATGCAGAAGTCAACTTTTCTTTTTTCCAAGGTTTCTGGAGAGGGGTGGAGGGCAGTGGTACAGTAGCCGAGGGTTAAACACCTGGTTAAAGACCTCAAGGGCACCGCCCCAGCAGTGAGATGAAGAAGAATGACATTATAACCTGCAGTCATCCAGTGTTGAACCACATTAACAACCTGGGCAACCCTGGTGCCCTGGGAAGGCAACAACCTTTCAGTTCCTGATGCAAAGTGCTGAGCCACTGGTGCCAGCTTCTCTCGTCCTCGTTCCTTCCTCCTTCCTCTGGATCTCTCTGCATTTTTCAGAGCATCCCGCAGGTAGGCAAGCTGTGTTTGAAATCCGGCCATGTTTTATTTATGGGATGTTTGTGGACGCTGGGCTACAAAGCCTCCACCTCTCCGCCATGCCTGGCCACCCTACAGTGCGAGGTCCCACTGGAGACCTCTGCAGCCTGTGTGCTCAATAACAAGCTCACCTGCCGGTGGATTTATTCTCCAATGGCAAGTCTCCAGCTCTCTGCCAGTGTATTATTCGGGTTCTCCCAGTGTACAATGGCTACTGTTAGATTTTGCTTTCTAACAGTATTTTGCTGAAATGGTGCCATTTAATTGACAGTGTTTATGCCTCTCGTTCTTTTTCATTCACCTTCATTTTCTCTTCCTCCATCCTGGAGACTGCATCCAGTCCCTAAACCAAGTCACCTCTCCACTTCGTCTGCAGACCTGCTACCTCCTGTTCCAGCCGTAATTTGATTTGCACACCGCTCTTTCTCCTGTCACAGCTTTATTTTATTCTCTTACCCCTTCTCCAGACCCTTTATCTGTGATCCCTCGCTTCCTCGAGGTAGCAGGCGCTTTGAGGAGCTCATTACCTGGCAGGAGAGTTGGCTGGGGTTTGCTCTTCAGACAGGAGGTGACAGTAACATTAAAATGGCTCACGGGCTTGTTATCTCTGTGCTAATCCTGGAACAGAACAATACTTTTTCTCTTACTCTCCATCTCACTCTCTTCCTCTCCCCCCACTCTCTCAATTCTCATACTGCAGCTTTCGTTCCTCCCGCAGCTCAAGGGAGGTTGAGACTTTACACACTAAAACTGGGCCATTTCATGCACTCATGGTCTCCCTTCACGCCACAGAAGAGAGAAGAAATAACTTTCATTCAGTATTGGCATTGTCAGTCCGTTTGCTTTTTCCCCTGGAGTAACCACTGAAGACAGGAATACTGTCATGCCACTGGCCGCCAAGTTCAGTACTGTACCAAAGTCTAGAAATGTGAGAGGTCTATCTGTCGCCATTGATCTGGGCTGCATTTGCTCAAAAAACACATGATAATTAATAAGAAAAATGTGTAAAGTTGCTTGCAGCTTTGGAACACAGCATGTTAATACAATTGACAGTATACGTTGCTATTGCTGATTCTGCAACAGTAGCTCCCACTGCTTAAATAATAACTAAACAAAAGAATGTGATTAATCTTAATTTATGATCTGAAATGTTCAACCTATACACTTGAAAAGAAATGCAACAAATAATACATTGTTTTCGTACAGCAAACAAATGTCATATGTGGAAGCTCCTCCTGGTGTGTGTCAGTGGGAGTGGAGGTAACTCAGAGGATTCGAATCCTAACTACAGCACCACCACTGTGTCCTTGGGAAAGATGCTTAACCCCAAGTTGATCCAGGGAGACTGTCCCCTGTAGTTAGGAATGGAAGTCGCTTTGGATAAAGGCGTCTGCTAAATGCCATCAAGCTGAGCCGTAGTGATGTCAGGTAGAACAAAATTTTCTGTAGATTTAAACAATAATAAACACTACTGGAGTTTTTAATGGCACCACATGAAAATGCCCAACAAGAATAAAACAATAATTCTCACATTTATTTTATTTTGGGTCTTTTAAAACTAACAGGATAGTCTCTGCCCACAAGTGAGGGGAAAACCCGCAGAGGCAGGGGGTCCAGAGAGCAGACGAGCAGCTGTGCGCCACAAGAAGCAGCAGCAAACACTGGTTTTAACACCGATTTTACCGTTGAAATCATATCATGTTAACTTGATTTTATATAGTGTTTTAACTGAAAAAAATAATTTTCTAGTCTGTCTCAGACTTATGCGCAGAACTAAAATGTTAAAATGCTGAGGTTAGATAAATATGTATCAGGTTAAGATAATATTGATAAAGAGGCCTGGGTGGCCAGTGGGTAGAATTGTCTCCTCACAACATAAGGTCTTTGGTTCAGTCGCTAGCTGGGGTGACCAAGGGACCTTTCTCTTTGGAGCTCGAGGTTCCTCCCACAGAACAAAGACACAGACACCAGATCAATTTAAAAATGGCATATATGTATGTCTGTGCATCTGGAATGAACTGGCAACCTGCTCAGGAACTTTCTCTACCTTCTTCTTCATGACGCCTTCCTATTTACAGATAAGTGGCTAAGATAATTGATGGATGGCTGCCTTGGAGAAAAAAGCCTCCTAGTATTACAAAGGCTACATCAATGGAGTTGAGAACTGTGGCTTCAAAAGACTTTTATACACAAGTAATTGTCCTCTGTGTCAAAATAGATGTCTCATTTAGTTTTGTAAGGCCACTTATATCTTGAATGCTGTCACTGGTTCATCCTTCTAACAGCATGCATGTTTTCAGCTGAGAGAAAGGGAGGGATTTTGTCAAGGTCAGCTCATCAATAAGGCAACGTTTCATCAAAAAGCTGGCTTGTAAGATACTGTATTTCTCTACGATGGAAAGGTAGTGTGATAGGGAAGGACATAATACATCGATCTGCAGTTCTCACCCACTCGTTCTGCCATGTAAGGAGGGTCTTTTAGGCCTTTTCATATCTCCTCATTCCTCTTCCTGTGTCTGCTCTTCATTTCTGTTTCTCTTTCAGTGGAGCCTGGGAGCTCCCCTGCTGCTCTTCATTACCACAGTACCCTTTCTAAAGTGGGTTTGTGTGATGATATGATAGAGGACAAGTGACCAAGTGAGAGAAGGGATATGTTCGTGATCATATCAGTGGGATGAGCATGGGAGTTAGGGAGAGGGTGAGAGAGAGAGAGAAAGAGCAAGAGGAACAGAAATATTTGGAGTGGAGTGGGAGTGTGTTTCTGCTGGCTATATGTGCTAACACGATGGAGGGTGATCGACTAGAGGGCTCAGCGGGAGAGAGGAGCTACGGCTGTGATCAAATCACAACAGAGAGAAAGCAAGAGGATGAGGAAATTATAAAATCATAGAGAAGCAAAACGAGAAGAAGAAGAGAAAGATGAGGAAGAAGGAGAGAAGAAAAGAAGAAGAAGAAGAAGAAGAAAAAGAAGGAGAAGAAGAAGAAGAAGGAGAAGAAGAAGAAGAAGAAAAGACAAAGAAGACGAAGAAGATGAAAAAGAAGAAATAAGAGGAGAAGAAGGATGTAGAGGAGAAAAAGAAGAAGAGGAAATGGAAGGAGAAAGAGAAGGAGGAAGAGAAAAATGAAGAACAATTAGGAGAACATGAAGAACAAGGGGAAGGAGAAGAATATGGAGGAAGGCAGTGGAAGAGGGACAAGAGGGAGAATTTGAGTTTGAATTTGAATTTGAATTTGAATTTGAAGAAGAAGAAGAAGAAGAAGAAGAAGAAGAAAAAGAAGAAGAAATAGAAGGAGAAGAAGAAAAAGAAGAAGAAGAAGAAGATGAAGAGAAGAAGAAGAAGAAAAAGAAGAAGAAGAAGAGGAAGAAGAAGAAAAAGAGTATTAAGGATAAAGGATGATGAAAGGAGGTGTGTACCAAGACCATAGGTTGCTAGTTCTTTCTGTTGTCAGAAGGTTGTACTGTATTTGAATTCTAAAGCTGTAGATGTTTTTAGAGAAATGGTCTGCATACCCACTGCTCTGCACACTTTCAGCTATTCCTTGCTGACAATAATGATCCAGCCCATCTGGTCATTTTAAGCTCTTAATGAATTGGACTGGATCTGTTGAGGGCAAAGAATACATAAAACTGTACAGGGTAATGGGTCCCTGGTCCTGGAAACATGCCACAAAACAACGAATAAATCTTCTGTTTATTAACCTTTAACAAGAGTGTGATACTCATTTTGTTACAAGAAAACTTTTTGGAGACTTATAAAGTCACTTATGTGTCTTATGTGCATAGAATTATCTGCATCACAGTCAAAGCTTTGATCAAGCTTTTCATCTATTATGTTTTAACAGATCCCTGTTCTTGATATGTTTACAGCATGGTGCAATCATCTCAGCCCAGCATATCACATCTCGAGACACTAAGAGCCTCCCTGGCTTGTAAAATTGTCCATTAGCATAAATCCATATCAAATCTTGACAACGACTGAAGCAGAAAGTGGTGCAACAAGCAGCAATCCAAAGAGATTACGATCCAACCACACCAGCACTCAAGGACTTTAAGCACCACTCTAACAAAAGTAGATTTTTGGAGATGATACATGAGTAGTTTGGTAGATGGTTTAAAGAGAGATCTTAACAAATCAAGAACACAAGGTGTCTCAAGCAATAAACAAATGGCATCAGGATTAGCGAGAGCATGGCGAAAAACTTTTTGTGCCACTTCCAAATAACATTGATTTACATGAAGAGAAAACATGCACTTTATTGAGTTCCTAAATGTGTTCATGATTTACATCTTCTTTTCATGCAGACTGCTGTCCATGCTGACCTGATTAGAAATCCTGCAGTGATACACCAAACAACACACACACACACAAGCCTGATTACACCACCACTGCAGACATGATCCCGGATACTGAAATCAATCTCTTAGACACACTGGCCACCATCATACAAAATCAATGTTAGTTCAGATATCCACACACAGACACATGCAAAAACACACAGACACATATGTTTCATAACATTGAGCAATACACGGGGCAATGCTAGGCTTATTTAGGCCCATGAAATTTTGTTCAGCCTCAATAATAATGTGCTTTATTATAATCAAAATCTTCAGTAATTGTTCACATAACTTGGTTGTTCAAATGCACTTCACCCACTACACACACACACACACACACACACAGAAACACACAACAAAAGACTTATCCTACGTTCATGAATCTCTAGTGATGTCCCTAGTTAAATAAATGTCAGATATGTTTTATACACAAGTATCTATACCACGTAAAATAGAAATATGTCAGTGCATAAATGCAACACATCCCATATGTTTTATATAAATGTAAGTATGTATAAGGGATAGTACAGTAATATAATATGTCCCATATGCAGTGTTGTGCATGAACTAGTTCAAAAGAACGCGTTCATTGAACACGTTCATATTTCAGTGAACTTTGAAC
>JBBKCR010000031.1:10384846-10401196 GCA_037577295.1 Ladigesia roloffi | reverse complement strand
TGTGTGTGTGTGTGTGTGTGTGTGTGTGTGTGTGTGTGTGTGTGTGTGTGTGTGTGTGTGTGTGTGTGTGTGTTCTTCTCTTGATAGTGATGGTTTCTTCCAGCGCCCAAACAAAATGTTGTCATGGACAAAAAAAAACCCAAGAAGTCGAAGTCCATAAAACAATCAAAAACTGTCCAAAGTGTATGACATTGCTATTTTTTTCAAATATTACAGCCTCTGGGAGCTGCCTCCTTGCTTGCTCACTCACTAAGCTCTGTCCAGAGTTCTTATAGGCCTCAAAATCAACACCCATTTTTCTAATACATCCCACTAATCCATTTTTTACCAGGAAGTTGGATCATTTGATTTGCTTAAATCTATCCCCCCTTTCTTAGCTCCATCTTTCATGGTTTCTACCTATACAATTGGATCACCTAATTTCCGCCTCTTTGCTTCAACCAATAATTACAGGATTAATCATATTTTAATGAATATTCAGTTGACACCTCCCATCTGCCATTACAAATAAGATTTTATCATCACATTTGCTTAACTCCACCTCCTGGCACCTCCAGTCTAGACACCTGCATGTCTAATCTTTCAAGGCTATCTACAGTGGATCACCAGTTTCCTCATCCAAGTGATCTAAGGCAGTGATGTGTCAGTTTATTGATGGTTGTTGATCATCTGGTTCACAGACACAACAACTTGGACTTGAATGCACTCAAAGCAGTTGAGATGCTAGAAGACTTCAGAAGCTGCTCACCCCTGCCAACCATCTCCATCCATGGCAAATCAGAATTCTTTAAATGAACTTTAATGAATAAGTTTAATGTAGCACATAGACAGTGTGTTTTGAAACTTTGACAGTGGTTTTATGCCACATACAAATGTATCATTAAAAACTAAATCGAGAAACTTTCAGATCTGCTCATCTTTGCTTACAAATGTTTCTCCTTCCAAGGCAGATCAGAATTGCCCTCACCTA
Organism: Ladigesia roloffi; assembly: GCA_037577295.1. NCBI lineage: Eukaryota > Metazoa > Chordata > Actinopteri > Characiformes > Alestidae > Ladigesia > Ladigesia roloffi. Next base: position 10,400,226 of record JBBKCR010000031.1, on the reverse strand, counting down.
AAAAAAAAAAAAAAATACAATAATATAGCAGATAAACATGACCAGCGATTATTTTCCAGTCAGGGATTAAGCCTAGTCCCGGACAACCTCCTTTTTTTAAATGAAAAATCTAGGGATGGGTATCATTAAGGTTTTAAGGGTATTACTACTCCTATCGATAACACTTATCGATTCGGTGCTTTAACAGTATACTTATCGCAACGTCTTGTTGAATTTTTTACTTACAGAAACATTCTGAGAACAGAATAACATTTTAACCCTAAACCTAAGTCTAATCTAAAATAGTTGGACTAACTGCAAATTAAGTAACAATACTTTGGATCGTCTGGCTATTTCTCCCATTGTCACACCATAAGAGCGAGCGCTCTCGTGTTGTGTGTGTGTCCCAGTGGCGGAGCTAGACTTTTTTACTTGGGGGGGCAAAACTATTTCAGGAAGCGTGCAGCTGTGCATTAAGCCAATGATAGGCTTATCTTTGTTGACATTGACATGCAGTGAACATTCATAGCCTAAATGAAAACACAAAAGTGTATATATGAAGAGCATTTATTTAAAGGCTTTCTCATGAGTTCTCTCATGTTGTGTGTGCGCGCGAGTTCTCTCGTGTTGTGTGTGTATGCGAGCTCTCTCTTGCTGCATGTGAGAACGTCAGAGCTAAACGATACACAGGTCTTTTTAAATTAGTAATCACAGCACTACTTGATTTTGCTATTCACTCATTCATCCACAAAGTCCATAAAAGGAATCAAATCTGGAAAAAAGAAAAACATTAAAAAAAAAAAAAAAAACAGCCTGTCTCAAACAAACAATTTTTTGTCTCAAAAACCAACAACATATTCGATATAGTCCCATCTATTTAGCCAACAGCACTTTAGCCCATCTGTTCGCAATGAAATTATAAGAAGTGTTACAGCCCAGACAGCCAGACAGTTTTTTTTTTAAATTAGGCACACTACCAGTTAGAACAGAGTTCATTTTCATATGTTTTTAGTAAACACAGAGAGACAAACAACATTATTTTATTGGGGATGAATAAAGGTTGGACAATGGTTGTATAAATTAAAATATTGACTGTTTGGGGACAAAATAATAGGTCAAATATAACAGTATTTGAGAAAAATGATTTTGTTTGACGAGATTCCAGTGTTTTTTTTTTTTAACAAAGAGAAGTAAATGAATGGCGATGTTAGTGCCAGGCAATCAGCAAATGGACCCCCTAAAGCTGTAATAAAAGATTAAAATGATCATGGCTTTCACTGATTAATATCAAGCAATTACATTTGGCTTCACCTTTTAATGCGTTCTCCCTGATTAGAGCCATTGTGGAATTCCCGAAGGAGCTGAAAGCAATCAGTTTTGTTGTTTTCATTATAATTCGTAATAAACTGGCTTAACGTCAAACACAGAAAGCTGCCACAACGTTAATGAGTGTGTTAATTAGGTAAGTACGATTAAAGGAATGATTAACCTGACCTATCCCTTATTCACAGTCCTGAACCAAAAACAGACCACCAATACAAAATATCAGCTAATAATGTCACATCATAAAATAATAAAAGCCAAATAATATTCATTATTCAGCTATCCAGTTCTATGGGTACAAAAGTACTCAATGATGTACACAATATAATAATAATGATCATAATCATAAACACAACAATATTCCTTCTTTACAGCCTTGAATCAAGAATAAGCGACTACTTTGTGTAAAAAAAGACTGATAATAATAACAAATCCATTTTTGGCACCATTTGTGGGACTAATAAAGGTTTATCTCTTATCACTCTTGTCTAATCAACAACTTCCTTTGGCTCATTTTGGCTTCAGTGGTCAACAACAAGGAAAGAACAACTTTTTTGTTATTTTCTGTTTACAATTAATTACTAGTGTTGCGGTTACATCTATCCTAGAGGCAGGGATTCAACCTGGGCAGCCCACCACAAGGCACAGACACACACACAATTTACGATCCCCAATTCACCTGCCAGTTTCTGACAGAAAAACCGGAGGCCCCAGAATCGAAACCCCCAATCCTACCACCTTGGGGCCCTCCAGTTATGCAGGAATGTCTTCCAGCGGCATGGTGTAACATCTCTGGGTAGACAGGAGTGGCGCTAGTGAGCAGCTCTGTTTAAAGAGAGGATTTCATGTGGAAGATGGAGCAATCTGCAAGAAGCAGCGTTCAGTTACTGATCTCTATCTGTGCAGGAGATGATGATGCACAAAGCTGTGCAATGAGGAAATATAAACTTGTATATTCTCATAACACACTCACACACACACACATTAGTATTACTGTTTTTGCTATTCCTATAAATCATCAAAAAATTGATTAAAGACCACTAAATATAAATACTTGAAAAAAAATCACTTTGCATTAATTCCACTTAATTTCAATAAATTTAACAAAGTTATCTGAAATGACAGTTTGGTTCGTAGGGACATTTTAATCAATACAGAAGTATTTTTCTGAATTAATTGCATTATTGTAGTAATATTTAAAACAAAGCACATACAAATCAGAGATAGCATTTAACGTTTTACTGATAAATGAAGATTATTCGACATGATGGAACAGGGCAGGTGTGGATGTAACACACACACACACACACACACACACACACACACACACCCCAACACTCCCAGCATAATGCCTAAACGTGATGTGATATCAGCCAGACAGATTCACTCCAGTGAATATCATGTATCTCTAAAAACACCTCTAAAAATATATTTTATTTTCTATATCTGCTTAATTACTAGTGTTACCCAGTATCACAGGGCGCACACACACATACACACAAACAAACAAACCTACAGTCAATTTACAATCCCCAGTTCACCTGATGTTTTCTGAGGGGAAAAACCTGGAATGAACCCACACAACAACAAGGAAAACATGCAAACACCACACACACACACACACACACACACGACCAGGTCCAGATTCATATCCCCAGTCCTACCACCTTGGGGCCCTCCAGTTATCCAGACATGGCTACAGTCTTCCAGTGGCATGGTATTCGAGCTCTAGATGACCAGGAGTGGCGCTAGTGAGCAGCTCTGTTTAAAGAGAAGATTTCAGGTTGTATCTATAAAATATAAAGGAATAATATGATCCAGAAATTCTGGGATTAATATGACCTTTGCCATTCAGTACATTTGTCAAAATCTGATGTGCCTCCCTTGCTTGATTGAAAAACAATGAAGGGGGTCAAGCTAAACTGGGGCTGCAGTAAAGGAATGAAAATTTTTAAATGAAAATGATACAAAAAAGTCCACTTCTGCTTTTGAATGTGAGGGAGGATACGGGGAAAGTGAGGGAGAAAGAACAACACTATCCGTCTGTGATGAAGTGAGGACACGGGCAGTAGGTATGGATGTCTTTTTATTCATTCTGACATACACTCGTCAGTTAAAAAAGTATGAGATACACATTTCAAGTTACTTCCATGTCTTATCTTGTGCAAACACTAGATGGTGCCAGAGGTCATTTAAAGTAACGATATTCCAAAGAGAAAATCTTGACGGGGGAAAAACGGAAAAAAAATAAAATAAAATAGTAAGTGTGTTCGAAAACCTATGAGTGGATTCCTTTCGTCGCATTTATTGATTCCCAGCTTCATATAAACTGGATGTTGAGGCATAAACATAGTACATTTCTACAATTCAACAAAAATATAACCAATATTTACAATTATTGTATTAAAAATACAAAAAGAAAGAAAGACAGAAAATAACGACCGATACATACTCCACCAATTGTCTTTGTAAAAGACGTACAGGTAAAAGTAGTCAAGAATGAGAGAATCTTCACCAGCTAAATGTACACTTCTCACTTGACATCACACATCAAACAGAGTAGCAGCGCTACCTACTACGATTTATCTTATGCTTGTACATTTTGTGCAACTTATTTTTCGAAAGAGGACTCCACTCAGCTCGCCAAAAAGCATGACTAGTTCCAAAAATTCAAATGGAAGTGAATGATTTATAGAACCACTGCTTTACAAATGTGATTTTTTTTTTCTTATTTTTTTTTGGAAACAATTGCAACCATTACAAAAAACAAAGAAAAATTACAGCAAGAAGAGAAAGAAACATTGAAGTGAGATTACAGGGTACAGTGGAAAACACTGCAATCTTTTTCTTTTTTTAAACCCAACCCCCCTCCCCAAAGTCTATCATTCCTAACCACTGATCAATGTGATCAGCTTAACTCAGTGATAAAAATAAACGATAAAAGTGACTTGTTCTCATCCGTCGAGTCCTTAATCAGCTCGTCAGCCTTTGGGTCGCTTAACATGATCCCCTTTCTCCCAAAACCAGAGTCTCAGAAGCACTTTACTGGAAATTTCCCATCAGATCTTTTAGCTGTTGAGCAGTTTCGGCCTGGTCCAGACCCTCCTCTGTTCATACGGGCATGACTTGAGCCTTCATAAGGCCTACATAGCACCACAAAACCACCACATGCCGGCCACTAGGGTCTCGCAACACTGGATTGAGATGAAGCTGATGTGAAGAAGGATGCTGCACTCGGTGAGTCCTCTCCTTCTCTCCGAACACACACCTCTGTAATAGGCTGGTGTTAACAACAGACTGCCATCCAAGCGTGCCAATTCAGAAAAGTGACTTCAGTGACACAACAACACAGTACTTCACCCTGGGTAGGATCTCATAGCCTGTTTATAGACGGTGTGCTGTTTAGCTCTGGGTAGAATTTTCAGCAGCTGCTTGTAGGATTTCTGAGAGCATGTCCTGAATCTCTGGAACCTTCTCACTCCAAACCCTCATCACTCTGCGATGCCACAGAATTTCATCCTTCTGAAATGTGTGGCAATTGGACTGACACACCCTGCTTCCTTTTCTTTCTCTTGGTTTTGAGCGGACTTTGCCTCAGCCTCTCATCTTCAGACTGCAAACGACTGTGGACATTCAGTCAGGAGGAGATGGCTGAAGCTCCGGTGTGGGTCAAGCTTCCAACCAAACTGAAATGAGACACGTAGGCCAAACAGACAGTAGTGGGAAGAGTGAGGCCTGGATAGATTAAAGAGTCAGGAGTGCAAGAATGCCAAGAAGATTGCGAAATCATCCGAGCGGCAGCACTCTCGATAGAGTGTGAAAGGTTTTCTGGTGCAGCCTGATAAGATCAGCCCATCAGTGGGCCTGTGCGACCTCTGCACTGACCGAAGACAAGATCTTCCTTTGAGGAACCCATTCCTGTTAAGGCTGTGTCCCAAATCGCAGAGCCCAGGGTTTTTCTACACTGACTTGGAGTGAAGCAGTCTCCTGAACTGCTCCGGGAAGGCAGTCATGCCAGTGTGCTTCCTCTCCTCATTTAGTGCATTAACATCACCTCCCTCACGTAGCCAGTCCCACCCGTCCGACTGTACAAGTAATACTGTAACAGTGATACACACACACTGGAGTGATCAGAAAGAGAAAGAAAGAGAGAGAGAGAGAGAGAGAGAGAGAGAGAGAGGGAGAGATAGATCAAATGAGAGATTAGCGTAATTGTGTGTAGCTGCAGAGTGCATGTAGTCCAGAGAGAGATGAGAGGAACTGAAGAAACTGTGCATTCTGTTCCCATTTATAAAAATAAGCTAAAAAGTGCAGGCGCAAACAAAACGGTTTGTGGCGGTGTGCGAAGAAGGGAAGGGTTTTTTTTTTTTTTTAGGACCATGGTGTCCATCAGTAACTGTCAACGGCAGTTTTGTCTTTATGTGAATGTCGCACCGCTGTGTGTTCGTTTCAAGTTCAGTTTCAGTCTTTTTTTTCTCTCTCTACTTTAAGCTAAATAGTTCGATTTTCCAAAGTGCCAGGTAATTTGCTTTTTCTTCTATCCTTTTTTCCCCATTCTCCTCCTTTCTTCACAGTATTTGAGCATGCAGGGCAACAAAACCCCTCATGATGATTTAAGGCAGGGAAGGGAGATGAATCCACCAATGAGGAGAGAAACAGGCAGTGCCACTGAGATGATGGGTGGTTACTCTGGCTGCATCCGAAGGCCCTTTATTGGACCTCGGCTCACTGCGCCAAGTGTCCGTCAGTAGAGAGTGTTCTCCCCTTCAAACAGCTGACACCTGTTCATCTTCTGGAAGCAGGAAAAAGATTAGAAATGTCAAAAAAAAACAAACCCATTCATCAACATTGCATTCCACTGTGCTGGTCTTACCACACCAGTGTCACACTGAACTCAAATAACCTGCAAAACGCAGTTGTGGCTCACCAGACAAGAAACTGTTTGATGCATTGTTTCTTTTCTAATCCTGGGGACTCTTTGCCTTAATAACAGCATCAGCCTTGTCAGATAAGAATCACACCAGTCTCAGGTCTATTTCCACTGACTGGGTGAATCCTCATGGCCTACTGGCATTTCCAATGTAAAAAATGAGATTGGGGCAATTTTGCTGCTTGGTCATATATGTGACATACTGGAATACTGAGGTGTCAGTATATACGCAGTATATCCCAAAATATATGACCAAGGCATGTATTCATAAGAAAAAACAAATATTCCTAAAATGTGTTGATATACATGGAACTCAGATAGTATATTGAAATAAATATAAATATATAAATATAAATATAAAGTAAATAAAAGTTCTACAGGTCAATAACAACAACAACAACAATAATAATAATAATAATAATAATAATAATAATAATAATAATAATAATAATAATAATAATAACAATAATAATAATAATAATAAATAATAATATCATCATCATGATAATTATTATCAATAATAATAATAATAATAATTATAATTTAAAAAAAAACCTTTGTTGCAGTTGGTTGCCAATTACAATGATGGAACTTTCTCCTGAACTCTCCTGAACATGAATAACTACTCAAATAGAAAAAAAACAGAGAGCCCAAATAAAGATTATAACCAGTCACTTGAATGGGGGTTAATTAATATACAAGTTGACTCCAACCCCAACTAAACACCCCTGGCAAGTGCACTTTACAAGAATTCTCTCAGATTAATGATAAGGCAGGTAAGAGAGAAGCCAGCACTGAAGCAGACTGACCAAAAAGCCGAATAACAACAGTTAAACAGAGATGACACCTTTAAAACCTAAATATATATAAAAAACTATATGAATGTTTCACTTCTCTGACTGTAGCATGAGGGTGGGCTAAAATGTACAGGATCTCGAGAGAAAGGTGCACACTATGAATTAATACCTGACAGGACTGATGCTGTAAAAGAAGCAAACACTTTATCAAGAGTTAGAAATATGCATCTGATTTTCTTGGCTGGGGAGTTTATTATTATTCTATACTAGTAAACACACGACTAACATCCCAAACTAATGCATCTAGTATCTACACACTATGCATGCACTACTAATTGTAGACAAAACAGCGTGGTTATAAAAAGCGTCACTTTATGCCTAAGTACTTAAATACAGCACGACTCTTTCACATGGTTGCAAGTATTTATGCAGGCTTAATAGAACTCTGTCTCCTAGACAACAGAACAGATGTGCCTGCAAGCACTGATGAGAGAGTGCCGACACACACTGCAGAGCAGAGAGTGATGGGAGGGAAGTTGGCTGGTGGAGTGAGGCCGTCTCCATGCATGCACTGAGTGAGATGAGGCAGTGACCAGTAGCTGGTGATGGTGGTGGGGCCATGGATGGGTAGTGTCTTAGCATGCAGCGCAGGCTTGTGGCCAAAAGGCACACGCAGTGTACATGAGTGTGTGTGTGTGTGTGGTAATGTGCGTGAGTTTGTGAGCGTGTGTGTGTGTGTTAGGTCTGCACGATAACGTGTGTAAATATTTATCGCGATAATGCAGAAGGCTTCTATAAGCAAATGAGCCCTCTAACAAATGTTGTCAAATTCTATTTAGTTTTAAGCATCCTGATCATATCTGAACTTTACATATTTCTGTCAGTGGTTGGATGAATCAATGTGTTTACATGAACAAGAGTAAATAATGCACGTCAAATCAATGGCTGACTGTGTGTTTTAATTCATAATGCGTATAGCAATTGCAATATCTAGCAAAATAAAATCGCAATATGGTATTTTGTCCACATCGTGCAGCCCTGGTGTGTGTGAGGTAGAGCTAGAGTTTGGGAAGTTTTACCTGCCTGCTGGGGTGTTGTGTGTAACTCATGGCCTGGGGGGCACTGCTGTGTGTGGGCCTCTCCTCCTCTGAGCTCTGAGTTTGGGAGACAAGCACTCACCCTCCTCTTCCATCTCCAGGGCCGGGTCCTCCACTGAGCCCCGGGGGTCTGGGGGCCCCGGCTTGCCCGCGGTGGGGGGCTGCTGGGAGTCAGGGGAGTGCGTGACTAGACGGGAGCGCTGCAGGGCCGTGGTGTAGTCCGGCGGCCTCCTGCCAGCGTGGCCCGTCCCCTCCGTTACATCTGAGATGGTCAGTGCTGTATACCCCGGGGGTGTGGGTGGGGGGTCACGGTAACGGCCATCCTTACGCGCTGGGGGGTGGGGGGACAAAACAAGTGGTCAATATCCATTTCCGTCCATCAGACACTATACACAGAACTATGCAAAAGTCTGAGATACCTATGAAAATAACATTTTAAAACTGTTTAGATGAGCCATGAGTGTTTTATTCCATAATTATATTGCTAAATATGCAAATAAAAACAAAAAAGAATAAATATAAATACAATTATACAGTAAACAGTGACTAATTACATGGGATATCTTATGAGCAGTAGTCTACCTATGCAATATTACTCCTTCGGTCAATATTACTTTGTCATTACTTAATTAATAACACTACTGCATTTTAAATAAATGCAGTAACTTGCTCCAAACTAGCATTTGTCAGTAGGTTTTCACTCAGCTGTGTTACTTATATTTACTATTCATACCAAGCAATCTGTATACAGAACAACCTATTCATATTGAGCCTTTTCTTTCAACAGATTTTTATTCTGATTTTATTTAGATCTAAGTAATGTGTCTCTGTGTTAGTCATTACATAAGCATTTTCCTCTGGCATCAGTTAACTTCTCTGATTCTGATTATGTACAATAGATGACTGCGCTGCTTATGAAAGCCTATATTACACCATAACTAAGTGAACGCCCTCCCTGAAAAAAATTTAAGTCAACCCAAAGGTGAGTCTTACTGATCACGCCCTTGGCGTTGCCGGCGGTGATGGGTGATGGGCGTCGGCTGTGCTGTTTGGACTCCTCTGAGCCCGTGGAGGTGATGCTGCTGGTCTCAGGGTCGGCACTCACATCCTTCCCCCCTCGCCGCTTTATGGTTCCCGTGTCACCCTCAGAATCCTCTCCCCAGCAGGCTGCCGACGAAGACGTGGATGAGCAGGCCGACGCCCAGCTCCCTCGCCCCGCCCACAGCCCCGCCCCCTCTGCTAGCATCTCCCAGCTGCGGCCCTGCTGCATGTTCTGGATGTTGTCATGGGATCCGCTGGAGCAGGACGTCCAGCTCCCACGGCCTGAGTCTGCGGCGTCCAGAGACACGCGGTCACCCTGGTCCTGGGTCAGCTCTTCTGAGCTTGGTGAAGAAAGAACAGTTGCCCCTGCATACACACCCCTACAGTCCTGCATGGACGAGTATGACCTGAGAACCAAGACACAGAAAGAGCAAACGGAATGAGAACATTTCCCTTTAGAGGGAAAATGATTACCAAAATAAAGCCACTGTGAGAGGAGAAACTAGATCACTAGCCTTCTGCACTTTACTGGACAGATATACTAGACTCGATTCAAATAGATGTGTCTAGATAAAGTCCTGGATTGTTCATATAGTCACGGAAGTTAGTCCCTTTTATTTTGCTATTATAGCTTTGTTTGCCTGTACAGGTAATGTTTCAGCACATTCACGAATAAAACACCCGGAGTAAAGGTTAACTCTGACAGTTGGGAGTTAGAGTGCGGTCTGTGACTCACCCCAGACTGTACTGGTCCGGATCTGCCGTTGCCCTACGCTCCAAGCGGTGACCCATGCCGTGACCCTCACCCCCTCCTCCATAACGGTGCCTTCGCTCGTCCTGTCCCATATCTAGGGACGAGGTGCTGACCAGGCTGGAACGGGATGAAATCTCACTGTGCCCCGAGTCGGACAGGTTATCACCTGCTCGCCCAAAACCTGCAGAATCAGAATTTTTCACTTCATTTGTTCAGATTGAAAAACATTATTTGTTGTTGTTTGGTAGAATTACAGGAACAGATTATGTGAAAAAATGGGATTTTTGCAATATTAGGGGAGAAGCCTAGGAGAACTACATAATAACCAGCACTTACTGCTACACACATTTTTAAAATCTATCTTTGCATGATATTAGACAGCAACTTACACATGACAGACCTGGGGTTTGGTCCATGTATACTGCTTGGTTTAAGTTTTATAATTAGATCTGTTTTATTATACATAAACTCTTCTATTTTTATAAGTGGATCTCAGAAAAATAATAAACAGAAAATAAAATATTACTGATGCATCCAGAATAATAACATTCTATTGCTGTGTGTTGTAATTTTAACAGCTGTCTTCAAACAGGCTGTAATATTGTTCGTAGGTACAAACATGACCCACCTTATCTATATTACACTCTCTTGAAATTTCTGAAAACAAGCTTCATATCATAACAACAAAAACACAACATTTTTTTGAAACCACTGCCATTGAGAAAAAACAGCCGAGTCCATAAGTGCCGTAGTGGCTCCATTTCAAAAGCAGAGAAATCAATCAGACTGAGTTTCCTCAAAGGCAGATGATCCAAAGAGGATGCACCTATGGTGGCATCCAGCCAGCTGCAGCTCTACTGACCTATCAGAGCCTCTGCCATCTACAACTACAGCACGGTAATGGTTCAGCCCACAGGGAGAGTCCTTACAAAATTCAGGAATGGCATTTTTTACACTCTAACTGCAGTACAGACGCAATCATACAATCGTATGCAAAAGTTTGGCTACCATAAGTGATTGGATATTGTATGTATTTACAGGGTAGAGGTCCAGTTGAGTGTCAATAAGACTTAAGAGATACATGTGGACTTCAGAAAGACATGTCCTACCCACATCCCACTTAACATCAATGTCTCTGCTGTGTGTTAGGAGTTCCTTGGTGTGCACAGAACCGAGGACCTGACATGGAACACCACCTCTCTGACAAAGAAAGCCCAGCAGAGACTTCACTTCCTGAGACAGTTAACAAGCCTTCCACCACCCCTCCTCATCATATTCTTCAGAAAGACCCTCAAAATGTTCTGAACGGCTGCATCACTACCTGTTACTGCAACTGCAACCTGTCTGACCACAAGCAACTATTACTGGTGTTTCTAAAAGAGACTAAAAGTGACATTCTGAACATAGAGGATTTATACTCCTGCCATCTAAGCGCAGAAACATTGGCATGAGAGCCAGAGGGACTTTCTGTCAGGCTCCTCAAGACCATGCTGCCCCCTGGGACACTGCTCACTTCCTTAACCACCATACGAACGATTTATACTGAACTTAAACTCACATTATCTGATACACGTTGAAAATCACACATAACTCAAAGAATCCATTCTTATACTTCTATAGTTATTTTAACACCATGCTCTATTGTAAATAAATCATTATTTGCTATATAATGCAATAGGGATTTATTCCATTTTGTTTTATTTGGTATATTTAATAATATTACTGTAATATTACTTTCACAGCCCAACTAAACTGTTTTAAAATGCCCATTTCACAGATTTTCTCAGATCTTTGCTCAGCACTGTGTAAAGTTTCTACTGCACTGTAATGAATACTGACTTGTCCCCCCACCCTCCCAACAGGTGAAGATTACCGCTACCCCACCGCCCACACCTCCGGAGTATACAGAAATGATCATCTTGGACACTCTTCACACTGTGTTCTGTTTGTCTTTTCACGTATGAAATGAAATATTTACACTCACACTTGAGAGGGGGTCTTCAAGCTTTTGCATACAAGTGTATAGCAGTGTAGGGGCAGTAAGGTGCAACAAAGGAGAACTGCCTTCAGACAATATTCTTTATTTACTTAAAGCATGAGAACAGGTAGGCTTTCCAATTTTGGGGGACTCTCCCTGACTGGTGTTTTCCTCACGTATCTCCTGGCTGCATTACCTGCTGCTGCCTTTTTGCAGTGACTTCTCAAAGTCGCCAAAGCTGCATGTAAGGCAAATGGGTGAGTAATACTACAACAAACTTCCATTTACTTGAAATGGAATCTGAGCGTGTGGTCTTTTCACCACTAGGTGGCACCATTTTGTAGCATGTATGTGTGTGAACACCAGAGGGTGCCATTTATAACTGGCCTGTGTGTATCCATGTGTGTGTGCTTGCGTAAGACTGAGACATAGTGCCAGATGCATGAACTATGTGTGACACTCCAGCACTAGTTGGTCATGTGCTGTCAAGCGAGTGCTTGGATTTCAATGGGCTGCCACCAGGGGGCAACAACACCACGATTTATATATAGAGCATGTCAATAAGACAACAAGAAAAGAAATAAATGTGTGTGTGTGTGTGTGTGTGTGTGTGTGTGTGTATGCGGTCTGTCCTGGTCTCACCTTTCTTGGGAGAACTGTGAGGAGACATAGGAGGAGAGGAAAGCTGAGAGGAAGTATTGGAAACGGCATCATCAGCCTGCTTCCTGTGTTTGTCACTCGCTTCCTCGGACAGAGACAGGATCTTCTTCAGGGACTGCGGAGAACTTGTGCCTGCATGCAGGGTCTCTGATTAACTCTGGCTCTATGGCGCACTACTAAATATTATATGAGGCATTTAACACAAACACAAACCTTTCAAATTGTGGTTAGAATTCTCAACCTTACTTCAACACATAATATTAATCTCTGTACAATATACAATCTCAGGGTGTTTTAAAAAAAAAAAATCCATTAATGAGAATGTAGGCATGGGGGTTCTGCGATCCTGTATTTGCTGAACCAGACCAAGAGTTATTTAAAAGTTATCCATGTGAGTCACAAGCTAAATAAAGGTCCATTGTCAGTTTTGGACAAATACTGAAGCTCAGTCAGACATTTAAGCCACGGATGGATGTACTATGGATCAATCTACTTTACTAAATCAGTTACAGGGCAGAAGCAGTAAATGTCGGACAGGGATGTGTGTGCACTCTCTTACCAAAGGGTGGGAGGTCTTTGACGGGCACTTTCTTGCGGGAGGGGTAGAGGGCGACAGCAGGCACCTGCAGGGCCTGGTTGGATTTCTGGAGCTGCTGCCGCTGATGGGCAGCTGCTCGCGCCACAACTGGAGACGTGTCCGGCCGCTTTCGGTCTCCTGAACCTTTTGGTACTGTGGGAGGGGAGAGAACACAGCAGTGGGGTTAGACTTTGTTAGTAATGCAGCTGAGCAGGGAGCAAGCATAAAGCAAAAAGTGGACAGTAAGGTCAGCAAAAATATCCCAACAGAGTGTAGCCTAAATGTGTCAATTGTGACTGAGGATCCTATTAAATGAGCTGATTTGTTTGTGTGTGTGTGTGTGTGTGTGTGTGTGTGTGTGTGTGGTTGTGTGTGTGTGTGAATGAGTGAGTGAGAGTGTGTATGTGTGTGAATGAGAGAGGGAGAGACTTACATGTGTTTATGGATGGTTCGCACTGTATGGAAAGCGTCTGCAGGCTCTCCTCATTGGTCTCCAGTGTGAGGTTGGACAGGTACTGTTTCACCTTTCGAGCCATCTGTGCATCCTCATACAGTTTCTTGGCGTTGAGGAAGGAACTCCGCCTCACCCGTTTCTTATGGCCACCCGTCTGGGTCACATCCAGCACTGCCGCATTGGCACTACCCTGGCTCAGAGACCTACACACACACAGACACACACACACACACACACACACACACAAACAGTGTGTGAGCACGGCTGAAGGGGGCTTCAGCGGGCCAAGATCAAACAGTGCTCTCAGATGCAAAACATGCAGCAAGTCGCATTCCTTGAAGTTTTAGAACATTCCATGCATTCAGCATCTCAGCCAATCAGACAAAAGGGGAGGAGAAGAGGGGGCACTTCAACTCAGATTGAAGGGATGCACAGGGTTAGAGAAATACACGCAAATCATATACAGGCACATCAAATGTTCCAAAGGTTTTTCTAAGCAGGTTTTACATGGGCTGGAACTGCCTGGGGGAATTAGGGTATGATTCCACACTTAATGGTACTTTATTAGGGCTGTCAAACTCTACATGATAATAAGGTGCTAATATTTAAATGAAACTGCTGTTTTAAATAATGATAAAAGGTTTCCAACTGAGTTTTGAGAGCTTCATACAGCTCATCACATTCACATAGTTACAATTTAAATCTGACCTTTAAATCACTATTTTGTTTTTCTGCAGTTAATAATAACATCGGACAGATATTTCTGCATTTCCCACCATGTTCAAAGAAACCCATCACATTCATCACGCAGCCATGGTGATGAAAATGAAAAGGAACAGTGGAAACTGGGTTCACATCATGTAAATAATGTGGTTTTCAGGTTTAGGATCCTTGTGCAGTGTTTGCACAGTTATAAAAATATTTATTAATTACTGAATGTAATAAATTAATTTAGATTAGGCTCAATTTGTCCACTCATTATGCAACAGTTTTTAAATACGTGTCCAAATGACACAAACCAGAGTGTTTCTCTGACCTCCTGAACCTTGTTCAGCAAAACAGATGGATAGGTAATGTACATTATAACAGTAATTAACTGTGTTGAATGATTTCAGTTGTTTGACAGCCCTTTCATACAAGCTTTTAAGAATTCACTTTTTGGTGTAAAGGTGAATATGCAATTCACACAAAACTGTGAAACAAAAAACAAAAAATTAAATAAACAAAACTCACAGCACTGAAAATCAAACCTAAATAAAGACATGCTGCTCTGGTAAGTACTGTAGCTGGAGGTTATACACAGTTAAATCACTTTTGCTAAGATGGATCATGACAAATCACATTAAGATCAAATAAATAATTTCATGCAGAATGAAAGTCAGGCTATGTTAGTGCAGGCACGTTTTATTCATTAGTACGTTTATTTAAATGACCCGGCGTAGCAAAAGTGATCGCAGTCGCACTCTCAAACAGCTGTTTGTCAGAGCGGGAGGATCAGTCAAATAAACAGAAAAGAGAAATAATAAAGGAAGGAGATGGTGAGGAGGCAGCCGAAATTAAAGATGAGAAGGGAGGAGTGCGTGTGAGCAAGGAGGCAATGGGGCCGGAGGTCAGGTCACCAAACTTACCCCAAACTCCTCCACTTCTTCTTCCTGTAACGGAGAGCCGAGAACAGTGACGTGTGGGTGCAGAGCAAAGAGGGAGGGGAGAGAGAGGTATACAGAGAGAGAGAGAGAGAGAGAGAGAGAGAGAGAGAGAGAGAGAGAGAGAGAGAGAGCGAGCGAGAGAGA
>JBBKCR010000031.1:10316493-10343891 GCA_037577295.1 Ladigesia roloffi | reverse complement strand
AGTGTCTCATAAGTTGTCAGTTTCTTGCCTCAGGTCACAGGTGGCTGGATATTTTTGCATGGTCTATTACACACACACACACACACACACACACACACACACACACACACACACACACACACATACACGCACACATATACACATACACATAAGTATGTTACTACCATGTCAGTGTCACTGCTGTTCTGTTGATGATCCACCACTCAATATGGACAACTGTCTGTAAAATGTTTGAAGTGAGGACAATGTGGAAAGTGTAGACCATCAGAAAAGTTCTTTAGAATGTTTTTTTTCCTCCAGGTACATTTATTTCTGAATTAATAAATGCAAATGTAACATCAGTTTTTGTAAAGAAACACGCTGTGAAAATGAACATTCCCCATCTAGTCCATGACGACACCGAAACAACACATTTAAAATGTCACATATATCACCTACGCTCATCCTCACTGAACACACGGGCTCTGAGAGAGTGGCACTAATGGTTTTTAATCAATAATTATACCATGACACTTACACAAGGGCTGCGTTTCCACATACAAATCAGGTTAGAGTTTGCCAACATCAAAAGCTTTTTACCCCAATGAGCCTCTCCATTAAAAAAAAGAGAGACCACATCTTTGCTAATTACTACAATTCAGTGGCTTCTGCTTTTCAAGGAGGCCTTTCTGACCACTTACTCTGAGCTGAAAGCGTGTCCACCTTAAAGAAAGTAAAACCACCTAGCCATAATGAGCATAAGTGAATATCACAGTGATCTGTCCTCTGCACAAACTGAACACAGAATTGGTCATAAGAAAACCTTCAAAGAAAACATTTTGGATTCAAAATGAATACACACACACACACACACACATATATATATATAACGGTGAAACGTCACATATATATATATATAATCATATAATGTGCCATGTTTCATAATTTCTTCTTTTCATTGTTTCATTGTTGTATATATTATTAATTTTAAAGACCTTCCTATTCACATGATGTGAAATACAAACAGTCTGTTTACTTGGTATGACACAGAACATTACAACTAAACAAAAATTTCTAGTAATAACTGACATTTCTTTGCCATCTGTCAAAACAACATTACTGTGGTTATTTCTGTCTCTGCTACAGGCACATATGATGTCAGTGTGACAGGAGGTGAATTGGTATTCCGCACTTGCCTGTCCCCTCTCAAACAGTACAAAATTCCTCATTTTTTTCCTTTTTTCTAAGTCTCTGAAACTCCATCCTGGTTAAAGAGGGTGCTGCTACTCTCAACCATACAAAGTTCTTTGCTCTTAAAAAAGTTACCATTCAGGAGATGTGAGGTTTTCTCATGATGTCAACACAGATAGTTTGCCAGTCAATGCTTATAGCTATAGCTTGCAAAATAAATAAGCAAACAAATAAATAAATAACTTTCTTTTTTTTTCACAACGTCCTTAAGACAATGATGATACACATACAAATATACATTTACATATACATATACACACATACACACTCACTTTTTCCTGCTGGTTCACGTGTTTCCTTATGATGCCCATTATCTGCAGGGCATCACACTGTCCCTTAATAAGTAGTATGCTGGTCAGCTATTTACACAGCATGTTATAAAAGCAGTGTTCTTCTGTAATACAGTGTGCCTGTGCTGCTGACCCTGTACTTCTGTGCTCCACTGTGAGTCTGTTACTTTTTGTAAAGCCATTCAAGTACATGTTGCATGAAATGCAAGAAATGTGCTTCCGTTTATGCGACCCTCTTTCATTCCTCTAATTAAGCAGCCTACTATGCAAATAATCTGCCAGAAATTACCATTTCTCCATGGTGCGTTGCTACACTATTGTCTTGTCTAGCAACTCATAGTAAAGCAGAAAATGGACCAGCCTACATGTCAAAAATAATAATAATTATAGTGCTGTTTCGACATATTTGGAAATTGAATATTCCAATATTTCAAATTCCAAACATACACAATATGGAATTAATACAATCCAAAATTACACATATATGCAATAGGGAATGGCTGAGCTTAAGAACATTAACAAGTATAAAGAATGGTCGTTGCATGAAGCATGTGAGGTGAATAGCTTATTTACGACTGTACAGACCAAAAAATCAATTTATCTTTATCCATAGAGCAGCAATTATAATCATAATTATGCGATACATTTGCATCTCATGAGATTTTGGAGTTGAAATGAACAAACTGAAAACAAGAGGAATATAAAACATCTTGGCAGCTTTGGACTAGAGCCCTGCATTGGGAGCAGGATCCCGCTGGTACCGCGGGACCCAATGCAAATCTCACGGGATTGGGCGGGTTTTAGGATGCTGCAGGCGGGAGCGGGTGGGAGGAAAAGAGATAGTGGGCGGGATAAAAATGTATAATGCGACCCAAAATTGTTAGCGTAGCAGGATGGAGGATGTAGTTGATGTTGTAATAAAATTGCGAAGGGAGAATATAAAACAAAACTAAAATTGGGGAAATCTGAGATATGGAAAAACTTTAAAATTGTAACAAACAAAGAGGGTAAAGAGTTGTACTTTGTGTTAGAGCCGTGCGGGCGGAAATCGTCAGATATTCAGCGGGAACGAGCGGGAGTGGGATTTTAAAAATAGCCCCTCGCAGGGCTCTACTTTGGACCACCCAGCAATTTTACTCATTGTTGACATGTGACTCAACGACATATACATACGACTCAACGACAGGAGTCAAACACATAAAGATGAATAGATGAAGTAACACATAGCAGTCGAGGTGTTTGTTATTTACCACTGGATCATAGTTTATTTGTAAACAACCTGCCCAAGCCCTTCCAAAAGCTTATCCAGAAAATCAAATGAATGCAGGGTGAAGACACATATGTCCTTGTCCTGATAGCCTTGGTATGAGTCACACATCATAGCAATACAAAGGAGTCTGCATTGTAAGAATGAGCTTTTGAGGTGGAGTAGGTGGCAGGATCCCTCTATAAAACATCACGTCCTGCTCCTGTCCTCTGCTGGCAGAAGCTGGGACGTCCCAGAGGTGCAGGACATTTCAGAAGGGTGTGCAAGGTACTCAGGCGTGGCCAGGTTTTGGCTGTTCTCCTGAAGGGGCCACATCTCCTGCCAGGTGAAGGAGGGCAGGTGGGCTGGGTGGCTACTGAGCAGTGGCCTTCGCTGCCTGTAGTTGGACCACACCTGCAGGAGGGTTTCCTTGAAGGGCCGTGTGGTGAGTGTGTAGAGGATGGGGTTCAGAGCGCTGTTTATGGGCAGGATGAAGATGACCACCCATGAGCTGATGGTTCCTGCAACAGACAGAGGAAAGCTTTGCTATAAGTTCTGGGCATTAATAGCAGACATCTAGACTTATTTAGGAGGTGCAAGGTATTATAGCATTTTCTCTTGTAGTATTGGAACACTATTGAATTGAGAAACACAACAAACGAGAAGCAAATATAGACACATTTGCTCAATCTGTCTAAAAGTGTAAAAACATAAATATGATTCTTTTCTTTGTCCCAATGTTGAAACATCATTTTTAAAATGTAGAAATAGATCAGGCTTAATTTTGAAAATCTCAGCTTTTGTTGCATACAGCACTTTTAAGCTTTTGTCTCAGAACAAAAGCTAAAGAATCATGGATGACAAATTACACAGCAAAATAATGCTCCTCCAACTGTCCTCTACCTCAGCTGACACCACTGTATTCCTATTGGGCTAGATGTAATCTTGCAACAAAAACATCTGAGGACAACCATGAGAAATGAGGGGGTGCAGGGGTGGAGACAAGTAGAATAGGAACTGAATATAAAAATTTCAGAACCCTGTAAAGGCAGAGATAAATGGTGATGGCAGTAAATGGTTTCAGAACCTCACAGATGTAAATGAATGGTTATAAAATAACTCTGGAGAGGACATTTGTGAAAAATTCCTTTTTCACAGAATTGCTTTAGCCCCAATATTTCTAATGATCAATGACAAGTGACTATTCTTCATTTGTGAATACTTGGAAATGTCTCAGAAGCATTTTGGTAGGCTGGCCACTTCTGGGAAGATTAGCCAGTTTTCCATGTATTTTATATTTGAACAAATGGCTCTCACTATTGTTTGCTGTCCCAGAATCTAGGAAATGGTTTAGTTATTCTTTCCAGGCTGATTTATTTCCATAACATTATAGTGTACTACTTGACAGGACTCTAATTCTCTTTGCTGGAAAAGTTCAACTGAAGTGATGTTTAGATTTAACACGGCTGACAGTAATCAAACCTAGGTATGCATGGTCTAAGTGATCTCAGTTATCAGCAAAATTGGGTCGGGTTAATTGGGTTTCACACATCTTGGTAAAAGATGCATAACCTTTTACCAAAAAATGAAATGATCAGTAAACTGGCTTGATGATAAAATACTTAAGGGTAACAAATATGCAAAAGCGGAGGGCATCCAGGAATATGTAGGATGTGTATAATGACTATTGCTGTATGTTACTATGTGCTCTGCCAAATGTCAAAACTGCACTATATACTTTGAATATGGAACAGATTATTTCGCAAACAATAGTTTTGGTGGCTAATTTGCTTGTATTATTTTATTTCAGATATTATAAGTACTATTGGAACAAAGGGGTGAGTTTTAATGAGGTGAGTTTTAAAGACATGAATTTAAATTACAGAATCATGTCTGGCTGGTGGCAAAAAAGACATAAAACTCCTGTGAGACATAACTTACCTGGGATTTCCACGTCCATGAGCGATAAAACCTTGAGGATGAAAATAGGAATCCAGCAAAGTGAATCAGTGATGACGATGGAGAAGAAACGCTTGGCTATGGTCAGCTCTTTCTTAATGTGGTTACTGTATTTGGTGGTCTGGGTGCCTGTTCTCTGGATGTTGTAAAACATGCTTCCGTAGGACAGCACAATGATGAGGAATGCCACCAGGTTCAGGCCTATGGAGAAATAAGGCTGGGTTTAGAAGCAAGACAATTAAAAAATAATAAGATATCATTGTAGAAGGACGTCCGGCCGTCAGGAAATATTACTTTGCACTAATACTGATGTCTGTCAGGAAAAAGTCACATTCAGATGTTTACACCTATCCAGATAATCTTCTAAAATATTTGTTATGACGAGTGGATTTCACATTGACAGTGTGTAATAAAGACTGAACAAGTCTGTCCTGAGATATTTCAGATTCTCTTTATCAGCGTCTCACCCTTACATTAAAGTAAAAGAGTTCTAGTGTGTTTGTTAGTTCAAGGTTAATGTGATGGATATGATGAAGGTATACCTTGCTGTTATTTTCACGTATTTTTAAATTGAACTGGACTACAGTAAAGCACACACACACACACACACAAACCCTCTAAAGGCCACTGAAGGCATGACTGGATACTTCAGTATTCAAGGTCCTTTCTGTATGGATTTCAAACTCTCAGTTTGACCTCTATCACAATAACTGAGGACTTAATCAACATCTTCAAATATGTTCTGAACCTGTTCTCCCGAAAGACCTTTTGGAAAAGGTTAGGTAACCAATCCGAAAGGTTTTAAACCCATGAAATATTAGGAATAGTAAACCTGTGAATATTAAAATTAATGCAGTAATAGTCATTTTGTCAAATGTAGAAAATATTGAACCATAAATATGATCCCGTTTTGCATTAACAATATGTTACTAAACAGGGTATAAAAATAATCTCAGGTTATTTTAATCCTATGACACAAGGTGCATAAATAGCAGCAGGTTGTAAAAAAAAAACAAGACCATATAAAAAAATCCAGGTTGTATGAATCCCCTTCTAAATAACACACATTATAATTATACTATATAATAATGCCAGGTTATGTTGATGCCCTGCTACAAATAAATTACATCAATAAAGTCAGGTTATATGAATCCTACAGTATACAAACAAACCATGTAAATAACCTCAGGTTATATTAATCCTGTAAAATGAGTAGTAAAAATAACCCCAGGTTATTAATCCATGCTATACAACAAATCATGCTGAATTACCACAGTTAATTTTGATCCATTGTACTAATTCCATACTAAGAAGCAATTTTTAAGAAAAAAAGTATTAATCATACGCTATAATCATGCGTTATAAAACAACCTATAAACATAACCTAAAGTGAAGTTAATGACACACTATTAAATACACTGTAGAAATATATATTGCTTTTTTTAAGTGGTTGTTGCAGTCTTTTTTGTTTTTTTTTTAAGAATGGAAGCTCTGAAAGAAGCTATTATGTGAATTCTCTGTGCTCCAAACCAAGATAATTTTTTACCCTCAAGAACATGTTAAATGTGCAAACTGACAAAAAAGACTTGTTAACTGATGGTGAAATTCCTTATGAATTTCAATACAATACTAATTATACACTCAGTCTGCATTTTTTACCTGTATTTCTTGTGGATTAAAAATACATATTAATTTGATCAGTACCTGTGTATTTTTTAACCTCAAGGAAAACAGGTAAAATATGCAAACTAGCAAAAAAGACTGAATAATGCTGTTAATTCCATAGAATTATTGATACACTCAGTTTGCCTCTCCACTCACCCAGAAAAATAACGATGGAGTAGATCTGGGCTCCTATAGTCTCTGGCTGCTCGGAATGCAGAGGGAAACAAACCCCATTGGTGCCGTAGAAGTTCCGGAACACTTCTTTACAGACCAGCGGCAAGAACGCAATGACGGAGCCCAGGATCCAGATGGCCACCAGTATGGTGACGGTGCGCCGGCGGCCGGGGGTCAGGTAGCGGAAGGGGTAGACGATGCATATGTACTTCTCCAAGGTGAGGTAGGTGAGGAGCAGAACAGACACCTCCGTGGACAGCATGGCCAGAGAGCCCACCACCTGACACGGCACGCTGTCCATCCACGCCTGGGCATGGCGGTTGTACTCGCCACGGAACTTCAGGTCATATGCACCAATCACAAACAGGTAGACACCCATCAAGCCGTCAGCACCTGCCCAGGAAACAGGGGGCTCAGTTCAGCTTTATGGAAATCAGTTTGTGATAAGAACTGATAAACAAAGCAGTTTTCATCCAAATCTCTGGTTGCAGTCATAGTTGACAATAATTCAGAGAAACTTTTCTGTACTTAATCAACCGAGTTACACACAGACATCCAAACCAGTGAGAAATGGAGAAAAACAAATGACATTGCCCCTAGACTAGAAGAGAAAGAGAATGACGGTTTCAAAACAGAGACATTCATTAGCTGATACCAGCTAATGAAGTCCTATAAAGTGACAGATATCCATTTGGATCCCTCTGTAGAGTGTCTGCTGATACAAGGTTAGAATGATGGATATCAGAACTTATACCTTGCTGTCATTTTTGCTCAGACTTTTAATTGAGTTGGACTATAGTAAAGCACACATATTCTAAAGGCCATTGCAGGAATGATAGAATACTTCAGTTAAAACATGTCTATTCATGGTCCTTTGTGTGACACTCAATTCAATCTTTATCAAAATAGGTCTGACCAACACTTTCAAAGATGTTCTGAACCGGTTCTAGTAATACCTCTTGGAAGTGGTTAGCTAATCAATTAAAAACTTTCTAAAAAGTTTTTTCTTTGTATGTTTCATGCAGCCACAGCCAGGAAAGGTTGGCTATCACAAACCCAGCAAATCAAATGAGAAGATTTCGCAATTTTAAGTTTTGATTTGTAATGCTGACTTGTTTTCTGTGTGTAATGTAGGTGTGTTGTTATCAGTCAAAATCAGGACAGTCATCGCAATAGTCCAGCAACAGACAAAATAAAGTTAAAATATTTGCCTTGTTAAAGCAAAGCATGACTTCAAAGTGAATGGTTTGCACTTCTAAAGCAACTGGTCTGCAAATTACAAAGCCCTAAATAGCTTTAGGCTATTTAAATATCACTGTAAATTTCTATATGCGTGTGTCAAGAAATGAGGTTGCAAAATATTTTTCATGCCTGTTGTTGAGGGATTTTGTTCAGGATTCTTAAGGAATGTGCTGTTGACACTCCCTGCTTTTTCCTTAAATTCATTGTCTGTTTCATCAGCTGCTCAATCTGACCTGACAGTGCAGGGAAGGTTTTTTCCTGCATGCGCTCGAAGAAATGAAATGATCATGAGTCACTGTTATTACTGTTATTGTCACTGTTATTATTACGGATCATGGTTTCCAAAACACTCAGCGCAGAAGTTCATCCTGATACGCGCCCAGTGGTCAAACTGACCGGAGATGTGTGTGTGTGTGTGTGTGTGTGTGTGTGTATGTTTTATCCTTGAGTAAGCGGGGAGGGTGAAGTGCCTGTAGGCTGGATTCACATGTAGAGGCTCTGCCTGAAATAAAGCCCTTTTTCTCCTGTTCTCCTCATGGCTGAAGCAAACCTTGAATTGGACCGTGTCAGCGAGAGGGACCATCTGTCCTGCACTGACCGGGTCCCTTCTGCTTGACTCAATGGGGAAGAAACTTCATGTGTTTTGTTATGCCAAGTTCTGTGTGCTTTAGTAACTGCTTGACTGTTTGTTTTTCATTAAAGTCCAGATAACTCCTGCATTTGTGTCCTCCTACCCTGAGCTAACATGACAAATTGGCTCATTGTACCTCAGATGTCTTAGGGGTCAAACCCACAATCTCAAAAAATTTAATTAATTTTTTCTTGTCAACAGTTTCCACAAAATTTAATTATGTTACTTAAAAACAACGTTGAGACATAATTAGGTGGACCTTAATAGAAAAAAACATTTCAAGTCAACAAACACAATTATTGTAAGTAAACTGAATATGAATATAGTAAGTTAAGTGCACAACCTTCCTTGTTCATTTTTTGAGTCTAACACTTTCTAACACAGTCTAACACTTTCTCAATTTAATCTGCCAAATTCATGTCATGTAATATTTTGTAATATAAAAGGATAATCATAGATCCCAACTAGGCAGTAGCTTATTAGATGACCAACTGATATGTCACTGTGTTTATTCTTGAGCTCTTTGTCTTATTTTGAATCGAAGGAATAGGAGCAAATACGACACTGTATGCCTGAAATGAGTGGATGTCTGTGTTAATGTTTGGTTGGATGCAGGTTAAGCTTGATGTGTGTTGTCTTGCCATTTTTTCACCAGTTGATCTTCTGCAAATACCAC
The DNA here is from genome assembly GCA_037577295.1 of Ladigesia roloffi. Lineage (NCBI taxonomy): Eukaryota > Metazoa > Chordata > Actinopteri > Characiformes > Alestidae > Ladigesia > Ladigesia roloffi. Next base: position 10,334,778 of record JBBKCR010000031.1, on the reverse strand, counting down.
AGAACCAGAACACAACAACAGCATTTAAACAAGTATATTATTTATGTCTTCAAACTCCTGAATGCCTCTAGAAGAACAACATGTTTTTCTTTGACTGTATCAATCAGTGTCTGTTAGGAGGTACCTTTGGCTCTGCCATCCCTACACACAGGGTAAACCCAGTCCAGGATGGTCTCATTCGTGGTTCTCTACTGGTGGAGTGAGCTGCCAAAGGTGACCAGAGCAAAATAGCCCTTCTCTACATTAAAAAAAAAAGTTCTTGAGGACTCCTTGATTCAGAGAGCTATATTCTTGCCCTAAACCCGACATAAAAATGTTAGCACTTAGAACTCTCCTCTGGTTCTCCCACTGTCCTGAAAACATAGTGTCTGATGCCTGTAATCAGTAATATGCAGCTTCTTATTTCACAGTTCTCCCTCCATGTCATTGGCATGGGCAGCACTTTTGCACTGCAGAACATAAAACTTTCTTTAAAAGATATGGTAGGCCTGTGCTGTTCTCAGGGTTCTCAGAGCTTGAGGGCCCATTCTGTCCCTTCATCAATCTCTCTGCCCTAAACCATCATACTTTTAATAGGATTCTTGCTCTCAGAGTAAATCTGTGCATGTCTGAATCCACTTGGAGCTCTCTGGTCCACAGACGATCCCATGGTCACATGTTAATGTCAAACTATGTATGGAAAAATAAAATTACTACATTTGGGTAGGATGTAGACATCAAAGAGAAGACTCATGGGAGTTGCTTTCCACTTTAGCTAGAGCTCCGGATCTGATCCGGACCCTCATCACCCACAAGCTCTCGGCCAGAGGCACACAGATGCGGGGGCCATGGCCTCAACTTTGATATGTCGAGATTTTCAGACTATATCAAGAAGTTGGAATCAAAGAGGACTATTTCATTTCATGGGCAACTACACTGGGCAGACAGGGGAAGTGGAGGGTGTCAGAAAAAGCAGTAAACATGGGGGTGAGTGTTAATGGAACACAACATTTTGAGAGCCACAACTCAGAACAGCATACCGATTGCCAACTTAGTCGGCACAGGGAAACAGAATAAGTCCTCAAAGCTTGAGAAACAATGCCTCAAGATGCAAGGATCAATCGTTTAACCACCATTAGTTCCCTAAATAACTTTTCAATGGATGGATTTTGAAATAAACTCAAAGGAAACACAGGGTTTTCAGGGCAGTGGTTCTGGTGCCCAGAGACCCTGACATGGTCCAGATCCCAAACCCCTCTGTGGGTTTTCCCCACCCTTATTTGGGCAGAGACTATCCAGAAAGTTCTCCCATGCTCAAAGCTCTTTATTTTGAAAACCAGAAATTAAAGAAATTACAAGTTATTATTTCATGTTTTTAAATTGCAATACCATTGGTTCTACATGACAGGAGAGCACCAAACAGTGAAATTCTGTATAATTACATATAATTTTCCTGTATGAACAATTGATCATTAGTTGTGCTGCTGGCATGGATCCATGCCACTTGAATAAGGGCTAGCCAACAACACCTAAAATAAAAGAAATGTGGAAGTTTTTTCCTAATGAGCATTTGCATTTCACACTGTTTTAAACTACCCAAAGCGCCTATTATTATTATCACATGTTTATAAATCACAATCACAAAGCTCAGCATGACATCTGACACCCCCAGCATCAACACAAACTGGGGGAACTTCCATATAAGTGGTTGTTCAGCCATATGATGAAAATTCACCATTTGTTGCACTTCCAGCAGAGATTTCAAAGGATTAAACCTCCTGTAGTGCAACCCCCTCACGTCTTATAAAACATGCATAAGAGCAAATTCCCAAGATGCATAAAATATTTTTCCTTGTATAATGAGGAACTGGAGTGAAAGTTCTTCATTTGTAATCACAAAGGCAGCAGGACTTGCAGGTTAATCTGAGAGCACATGAGTTCGAGAAAGACTGAATCTGTAAAGTGAATAGCTGCAAATCATATTTAGTGTTAATGTTATTCAAGTTAGCTAGGTTCTGCAGGAATATGTATATGGCAGCACACACTTTTGCAAGACAGGCACAGTGGTGCAGTGATTAGAGCTGTCACCACACAGTGGGAAGGTCATGGGCTCAGTTCATAGCCAAGGTTTCCTCTCTGTGAGGGGTTTAAATGATAAGCATGGGTTTCTGCTTTTTCAAGTAAATCTGAAGCAAAGAGGTAACTGGGATTTTGCAATCATCACCCCTTTACAATTCCACTGTTGGCACTTTTCCATAGGTATACAGGAAACATTCTGCACCTAAACAGTATTGCAGTGAGTCAAAACGCACTGATTTTGCCTGGTAACAGTGTTTCAGATGCATCAGCAGCGAAATTAATTTCCCGCAGTTGGTCACCACCCCAAAACCTCATGTATGGAGACTAACCAACTGAACATTTTTCTGTCAGAGCTGCTTTTATATTCTCGTTTGAGTTTGTTCATTTTTTTTCTTTGAACTCATTTTCCACACAATGATTACCTACCCCAGCTAGTGATGTCTTGGTTCATGTTCCTCAGTTTTTAAGATAAATTTATTTGTGTTGTAGAAAACTCCCACTGTAATTAATCCTATTTATCTTTAGTCCTGTTTGTGCTTTGTTAATTGAGTTAATTAGTATCTCCATTGTTTTTCGAGCAGACAGTAAAAGCAATTCCATGTTGGGATCTCATTTTGAAAAATCAGAATGCAGTGGCCTAGTCAGCTCATCTGCGTCTCACATTTAGCCCTGTAGCCAAGACGCTCAGATACGGTTACAGGTCGTATCATTTGTAAAGTTAAACTTAAGTTTGTGGTACAGCACAGTTCCTTGTGGCAGATAAAAGCGGCATGTGTGAGGCAGGCCCCCACACTGCTTTTTTAGTCCTCCCTCAAAATCAATTCTTATTCATTAACAATTAAACTTTTAACTTAGTTTAAGGCCCTGTTTCATGATCCAGGTACACATTTGATTGCTCAACTAATTCTTTATATAGTAATTATTTGTTTCTGTGTACTCTTTTAACCCTTTAAGCGCCAGGATAAAAAAAACAACTGGATTTTTACATCAATATTTCAAAACCTTGTGGCTTAAAAGGGGTTAAAGATAGAGACTTATTGTAAATTAGAAACATTTTGGGCATGACCTAAAGTTTATGTAGGGTATAAATATTCTCATCTAATTAGCATATTAGGATGTCATGAAGTGGCAGACATCTTACATTTAATTATATTCAGGAATCAGCTGATATTGTACTGATGTTTGGAAGATGTTTTCTTTCTTTTTATCTTTGTATCCTCATTCATTATGAGCAGGAAAGTGACTGAAGAAAGTAGTACAATATTGCTATATTATCATATCAAGACGTCATCATGACTGAAACAGACTTTATTTACAAATATCTTGTATTGCAGCATTTGTATTCCCTACCACTAGTTGGCAGACATGTAGTACTTTGATTCAAGACGAAAATTTTGAGCAGAGGGAGAGTGGAATTTTGGGGGGAAAAACGCCAAATGGTTAATAAAAAGTTGTTAGTTGATGATGTCCTGTGAATTATATCCGTCGGTTCTGAATCTGAAGGGGAAGATTTGCCTTTTGTACCGGGAAACACATGAGAAAGTCGTGCTCCAAGCGGAGGGTGCTGAGAACAGAACTGAGCATCCTGGTGCCACAAGCAGCCCCACCCGGTGTGAGTGAGCTGAGCGTCCCGGCGCCACAAGCAGCTGCAATCGGCGTGTGAGAAGCACTCTTTCCCTTGGACACGCAGCTCCAGCTGATGTTAATGGACTCTAAAACCGTTCTCGAAACACATTAGAGAGGTGGGAATTGCTGCACATTCTCTTGAGCACTCAAGGGGCCCTTTTCTCTACGCTGGGTAAATGGCGTGTGAAACCTGCTTGAAGAAACTTCCAAACTCCGCAGGACTCTGCGGGCTTAATTAGCTGTGAAGAGATTTTTGCCGTAAAGCGACGTCTGAGACTGTACATAATCCAGCACGATGCTACCTGTAAGAGTACGGCTGTGCTGTCAGTGGAATACCAAATTAATATGTAGTCAGCAATCAATTTTTATGTGTCTATGTATCTTAACTGCACTGACGTAGCCCAGCGAGGATGCAGTTCTTCTCAGTTCAATTTTCATCCACTTTTTTTTTTTTTTTTAATTGGTAAATATAAAAAAATATGCTTAGATGACAAGTACAGGTTGGAAAAGCAATGTGGTGGCATTCCTAAGTATTTGGTCAGTACTGGAAAGATGGACTTGGATTCCCATCCTCTAACAGAGGTATGTTAAAATCGTCACACTTTTCATGGCCCAAGTGGTATCATCTTCAAGAATAAGCCAATAATAATGGACACACCGATCAATTCACATTTGACTAATTTAATGTAATCTTGCATATATCTGCATAGATCTATTTTCTAGCTGCTATCAGACTCAACAGTGAAGATCTCACAACTGATCACACACACTTCCTCACACTAAGGACTGATAAGTGCAATTGTTCTTTCATGTGCAATGTTGCTCATGCAACTTGTGCAATATATTTGGTGGAATATTCATGTGTTTCCTGTAATGTCTGAGTATATTCTATGTTCTGTCACACATACACACACACACACACACATATATATATATATAAGATTTTTCCACCTGTGGGAGTTTTATCTTATATATATATTATTTGTATCATGTTTAAATCAAATGAAACTATGTGATTACACAGAGTTTAGGTTCCATAAAGATTAAGAGTAGCATAGGTCAGTTATATGAATGTGTGTTGAAAACTGTACTTAACGGCTCTCTTACAGCACAGGGAGATGATACACATGGCGTGGAGTTTGTTCTCTGAGCGGATGTAGGAGCGCATGCAGATGACGAAGATGTTGCCGAAGCAGGTGGTGGCTGAAACAACCCAGACGAAAACACGCAGGACGATGTTGGCCAACAGGTCCTCAAAAGACGAGATGCCGTCTGTGTTGGGCTTGCAGCTGCGCACGTGAGGAGCATAACCACAGGACTGGAACTTCTTAAAGTAACTGAGAGTGAGAGAGGGAAAAAGAAAGAGAGAGAGAGAGAGAGAGACAGAGACAGAAAGAAAGACAGAGAGAGAAATAAACATCAAAAGATATAGAGTAGCCAAAAAAATCAGAGGGCAGTAACATAAAAAAATATAAAATTATATTTAAATAAAGAGAGGGACAGATGAGTAGATAGGAAGAGAGACAGAGAGAGACAGGGAGTGAGAGAGAGAGAGAAAGAGAGAGAGAAAGATGAGTGTGATGTGATTATGTTGATTATTTTTATCATTATTGTTGTTGTGTTCATTAGTCATTTTAATTAGTTATTACATTCTTTAATCAAATGATCAGTGATATTTCTGAAGATAGATTTCCCCTCTTTATCTTTTCTTCCTGCTGTCTCTGTGTCAAAAGGCTCTAAATGATCTTGAATCTGCCACTCATCCTGAGAACAGGGTCTGTAATGAAGTTGAGAGGATGCGGTTTTCACACAAGACCCAGGGTGCAATCAGACTCAGCAGGAGAACAGTTTAGAAGAATGTGGCTGACTGACTCCTTTCCTCAGGGCTCTGTGAGTTTCATCAGGCATTTCCACTTACCAGGAGATGAATTATTAATCAGGCTAAAAGAAGGTACAAAACTTTAAAATCAAATGTACACAATTTACCACCCACTCCAGACCTGATTGTTTAGGCAAGACCTGTTTGAAATCTTGCTTCTGAAGCTGAAACTGTGAGCCTAATGTTGTTGACACACACTACAAAACAACACCCAAACTATTTATTTAAAACTACATAGATATGAGGTTGGAGTTTTAGTGACTGTTTGACTTATTTGGGTATGGAACCTGAACAAAAGTTGTATTAGAACCATGCCATAGCATAATCAAATATTTTGTCACTGCAATTAATGTCACATGTACTCAAGCCAAACCGTGCTGTTTGATGGCAAGGGTGAAAGTGAGCCAGAGGCAATTTGAAAGGGTCACTGCTTTCTGATTGGTCAAAGAATTGTGATGATAACAGAGAGATTTTTTTTTACTTTGTGAGCTACAAAAAAACAACAATGGATATACAAACTAACAGCTGAGAAGTACATGAATTACAACTGTCTTCTCTGTTTGGGATGAAGATACATTTGGGTGGGAGTTTCCTATGAGTATCCTATGACAAGTTCCTATGACAAATTTATCTTTAAGGATGTGACAACTGCAAAGACATCTCTAACAAGCTCGCTGTGTTAGGAGTTCCTTGTCAGTTCAACTCCATGTACACGGTTTTAGGATGACTGGCTATAAACTGTGGGGAGAGAATTGTGTGGTTGACATGTCATAAACTCCATTACCAGACAAAGATACACTGGAATATCAGAGCATGCTGCAAGTTCTGTACCAATGGCAGTAAGGTTTAGGAACAGTACAGTCCCTGTATGCCTATGGAAACATGTCTTTGGACATGCACCAGGCACCATGAGGGATAAGGAAGGGGCTTTTTTCGACCCTTCCTCTACTTTTTATGCACTCTATGTAAAAAGAGCAAAATCAACAAAAATGCAGTCAAAAGCAGAGAGTACTTTTGATTATATCCACAGGTCTAGTATCAGTTTTGTGGCAACAATCTTCCAAAAACATAGGAATTGGATCTGAATTAGTCCTCTCTAACCTTGGCATTGTGTAAAACAGCTTTCAGTTTACAGCCATATAGTCCCACTTCTAAACTAAACAAGCAAAACTGGAATGTTTAGCTTGTGCAATAATCTGGAGTCAGTAGAAAACTGTGTTCATCTGATTTTAACCAAACAATTCCTTTAATACTGAAATATATGTCAGTCATAGCAAATCATTTTGTGTTTAATTGTATTTTTCTTGACAAATAACTCTTGCAACCACAGTCTCTCCTGGAAACCTAATCACCATCGCTGTAATTTATCTTGGTTTCAATGCTCGTATGACTTTTGTGTGAATCTATTTTTAATGAGGCCCTCCTAGACAAAGACAAGCCAGAATACTCCAAGCATCTGAAAACTACAAGCATCTGAAACAAATATCAGCAAATAGGTCTTGCATTGCTCCTCCAGCAATATTGTTCTTGGATCATACTGGAGATGTACAGACTGTTTCCTACTATATATGGTGCTTTGTTAGAACCAAAAGACTTCTGAAGTTCTACTGTGCTTTCTGGCACTAAGAGATGAAATATGGAGGTTCCATGGATTGGACTAATATATCCAGGACATCCAACAGATCGGAGTCTTTAGACTTTGTGTCACATGCCTTAAATCATAAACAATTTTTGCAGTGCAGGGGAAGAAATATCCTGTTTAAAGAGGCCACTGAGATTAGGGAACATCGTAACTACTGTTTAGGTAGGTGGCACGTGTCAAAATATCATCCACATGAATGTCAGGACCCATGGTTTCCCAGCAGAACATGGTCCAGAGCATTACACTGCCTCTGCCTCAACCTGGTGCCATCTCTTCCCCAGGTACACAGCACACACACCTGGCCATCCACATGATGTAAGAAAACACACCTTTTGGTTGTCTCCTTGGTAGGTGCTTTTGGCAGTGGGCTCCATGTCATTTCTGTCATAGCATTACAAATGTTAGGAGTTTGTGCTACAATAGTGGGGATCAGATCCGATGGGCTTAGCTAATCTAGCTATTGTCGGCATCATTCATCACTTATCCATCAAATTTAAGAACTGACAGTTCATTGCTCCCTAATAACCTCCCATATGATCTACTGGTTAAGGTGCTATGCTGCCAGAAGCAAGGTTGTGAGTTCGAATCTGAGTAGATTTTAGTGTAAGCCGGTGGCTTAGTGGTTAGGGAACTGGTATTGTGATCAGAAGTTCATGGGATCAAATCCCAGGACTCAGTGGCACCACTGAGGTACCCTTGAGCATACCTGGTGAATGTGTTAATTGAGGAGAAGAATATCACACTGTTGTATTCCACCCCTTTACAAGTACCAATGCAAAAAGACAGTGAATGTTGTTCTCTTTACCTGTCAGTGATTTTAATATTATGTCTGATAGATGTAATGCCTACAGAGAAAAATGCTATTGTTGTGGAACTGTTGTTGACATCAAATGGCATCGGTAGTGTATAAGTGAACTGAAAGTGGCATGTAGAGATCTGAAGGCGTTATGTTATTCAGAACATATTTCAACAAGTCATAAAATATTAATGAGTGACATTTTGAGGGGGGAAAACACTTACATGTGAGTAAGGTTTCTGAGAGGTTCAAACATCCTCCGTTGAATGTTCCCAATCTCGATCCCCTCGATGCTCCTGTGAGACAGATGGCTCTCTTATAGCAACGATACCATTAGCGTCTTAGAACATGATCTGAAAGGCTACATTCTGGTTTCATTTTCGCCCTCAAAGAAATGTACATTCATTTTCTCTCCCTCACTTATTTTTCTGGACCTTCTCTAGATATCTTTGATGTTCAGTCTGAAAAGAAGCTTCACTCACTTTGTGAAGGCTGTAGAGATAAAGCGAGGAGGAAGGATCCAAGGAGAGTACACATAACCAGCCCATTACTCAAATTATTTGGCTGAGTTTTGTGCTTTTGCATGCTGGTAACAACAAAAGGAAGGGTTGGCGGAGCTCTTTCAATAAGATAACTGAGCACTTTGCTGCAGGACATGTCACAAATTCGCCATTAAAGAGAAAAGGTTAGTGGCAAAAATAAACAGCCCTGCGTGCGGCGTATAAAAGGTGCAGAACAACCAGATTGTTAAAATGTTTGTAATAAAAATGAGAATACTTTCAACAACTTACGATCAGATTAATCTGGAGGAAAACTATATCACACCTATACATTTCTTTTTAGACAGCATTTGTTATCAGCTTTGGTAAATATGGGGAGGTCTTCTAAACTATATAATGAACTCTTAAACACGCATAATCTACATATTTGCCATAAAAAACCTTTACTGCACTAGTCGCATTTTTTTGTACAAAAATCCTTCATTATAAGCGATAAATTTCCTACATAAGCCTTTCCAGAAAACAACATAATCACTTACAATGGCTTATTCCAACAAAGGTCAAATGTCATAAAGGTTGATTTTGTAAGTGATGATGTGATTTAACCCAGTATAAGTGTTATTAGGTCTTATGGAAGAGTCATGTAGCTTTATTAATCATGGCCGTTTTAGAGACACGAGCCATCATTTCCACTTTTATACACCAAAATCCAAGTTTGTACCAGTGCAAAAGTTATTTCCCCTCGGATTAAAATGAAGCTGTGAAATGCACCCGAAGTTTAGCTGATAATGACCTATTTTGAAAAGCTGTTTTAACTTTTATTTAATAAATCTTAAAGTAAGCTAAGGCTACCCAGAACTTTCTCAGAGGCAGAGTGTGTGTTTGAGCTCTGCAGAGTCTCAAGGTCCATAATGCTGGAACACATTGTGAAGTCCTTACATAATTAATGCTTCATCCACCAGCGATCTCCATTCATGGAAAGCATGCGACAGAAGCAGCGAATTCTTATAATGTGATCGCAAATGACTCACAAAGATTTTAACTTATGCAGTTTGTCGAAATGGTCCATTTGCAGTTCCTGGATTGGGTTGTATGAAATATTCCTGTGAAGTGAGAAGATGGAAAGCCTGGTGTCAGTTGGAAATGATTCCTGCACGACTTGAATGCATTCTGAGCCTGGACTTTATGGACTCTGAAATCGAGATTCGGCATGCAAGTTTCATGAATATGAATGACGAGAGTGAGAAAATGGCAATGAAAGCGAAGTACTTACAGCTGCAACAAGTCTCCCAGATTTACAAAGAGATTGGGTGGGATTGTCTGGATCCTGTTGCTGGATAAGTCTCTGCAGCGAGAAAAAATGTTTAGACTGCAAAGAGCTTTTCAAACAGGCTAAACCTTGAAGGGCCACAAGTGCTTGAAGAGGGACAGACGACTAATTTCACAGTGCATTTGGTAGCAGTTAAGCCAAATTGTGCTGACGTTAAAACTGATAAGCGTACGCATGCCAACACACAGACCTTTTGATTTGCACAGGCCTAGATAATCAGAGAATGTTTCTAAGGGATTTTTTCTGAGGGGTTGGGGTAATCAGATTGGATTAGAACATACAGTTCGCCCAACTTTCGTAGAACAGAGAATGCCTGATCATGGATGTGACTGATTCGGTTCCGCTGGAGGACTCTGAGGAGACAGAGAGAGAGAGAGAGAGAGAGAGAGAGAGAGAGAGAGAGAAAGAAGCAAGAGGGGAAAAGGCAATGATGTGGGAGCAAGGGAGAGATACAGTTGGAAATATGGTGTGAGATAGAGAGATAGAGTGATAGAGAGAGAATAAGGGACAAAGAAAAATGAAAGTAACAGGGGAGTAGTAGAAAGGGTGAGAGAGAGAAGAAATTCCATGAGGAAAAAAAAAAAAGATTTGAGAGGGAAACAGAGACACAGATGCGAATGTAGAGACAGAATAAAAGACCGAAAGTAAAAGAGAGAAAGGGAAGAATAGAGGAGAGAGAGAGGCATGAGAAGTGTGGGCATGAGTAAGGAAGACAGGAAAAGAGGTGCGAGGGAGAGAAAAAAAAATAGCAAGACAAAAATTTAAGTTAAGTAGAGAGGGAGCAAAACATGAAAGAATTACAGAAAAAGAAAAAGGGAAAAGGAGAGCAAAGAGCAAAGTGGAACAGGGTGAAGAAAGAAAAACAATCAGAGAGAGAGAATGAGAGAGAAAGAGAGAACCAGAGAGAGAGGAGAGACAGTCATCCGCATTATGATTATACATTTATGATATATTTAAAAATATATTATACAATGTACATTATTATGAGTATTATGAAAGCATTCGGAAACCTGCCCAGTACCTCAGTTTTCAATTTCATTGCACTGTGGGAGCAGAGGTGGCGTGTGTGTGTGTGTGTGTGTGTGTGTGTAAGTTATTAAATGTACTTACAGCACTGTAAGCATGCTACAAGACCAGAATGTCATATTCTCCACAATCTCCATCTGATTCCCCTCCATGTCTCTACACACACACAGACACACACACACACACACACACACACACACACACACACACACACACGCGCGCACACACACACACAGGGGATGAATCAGACTCATATCAGAACCAGTCAGAAGTTTAGCCGTACTCTTTTAAGCTTTTCTCATTTTTATTATTTTATTAATGATGTCAATAAAGTAGCCCTGTCCCTTTTGCCTTCATTTAGTCTCAGCATTTTCTTCAAGCTGGATCTCATCGGCCATTTAAGTTTATACATCACCTCGTAAAGTTGCATACTGCATTTTCATCACAGAAAATCTATTGTGTTATCTTTTACACACTGTAAATATCTTGCTTCTGGATGTAATTTAATATTCATTTAACTGCATACTTTTCAAAATGTTCCTGTCTATTTGCGTACCCTAGTTTAGCCTTTCCAAATACCTTTTTGTTTAATGAAAATGTATTGCCCATGTTGACTCAGGGGCTCATTTCACTACCTGTTGCACAATTAAAGAATCCTGAATCCTAAATTGAGGATCCAACCGGGGTGCTTTTCTCATAAGACTAAAGATACACACATGAGACCTTGTTTGCTGCTGGAAAAGAATTTGTTGAATGGCATTTTAGGAAGGGACTTGCTGAACTTTAGATGGTATCTTTAAAAAAAATAAAGAGAAGAAAATAAAAGAGAAAGAATTAATTGAGTTTTTCTACAAGATGCTGAGATCTCTATTGAGGCAAAAAAGAAAGAACTGAAAAAAAGTCTGATTAAAAGAAAAGGTGCTGGAACAGAAGAGGCTGCACCTGCAGCAGAAGATTCAACAATCACAGTGATGAATTAATGAGGTGTAAATCTTAACACTTTCAAACAGTCAAAAATGTCAGCTGGCAACCATGGGTTTTGCTGAGGAAGAACCATAATGGTTCTGTTACAATTGCAATAAGATTCTCCACAAGCTAAATACTGTACAAGTCTCTGCCTGGAGCCTCCAGACACGCTAAAACCATGCCTGGGTTCATCTACGTCATGGACATATCACACTCACGATAAAAATTCTTCTGAATGAGGATTGAAAAATGAGAGCTTGCAGTGTAAACACACGTCATTTTTAGAAATCATACTTACAGCCAATTTAATCGTGGCATCTCGAGGCATATGTCATCAAGCTTCGTTAGGGCATTGTTTAACAGAACCCTGTAACAAACGGAGGCATGTGTCTCACACATATTTGATCTATATCAGGACATATTTAAACCTTATGCTCTGTGCATATAAATATCTATTTGTAATCATAATATGTCCCATATGTGTTATATATCCTACCAGACAAACGTTTTCTACATTTGGAGGTTACTTATAATAGGTTAAATTAAAATTCACTCAGGATTCTTTCCTAAAAAAACACATTTAATATTTTTTTATTTATCAATACTGACCTATAGAAACCACCTTAATATAATTATAATGTGGATCACAAGACAAATGTTAAATATTTAATGAGGCAGGTAACATGTGCATTTAAAGTTAAAGGACAGTCTAGAATGTTATTCTGCATCAGCATACAGCCAGTTCATAAGAATCAGACCTGCACTGTTACAGATTCTCTCACCTTATTAAGAAAGTTTTTATTTATTTGACATATTTTCATTTATAGTTGTAAATGCAACAACTTTCCAATGTTTAAAAAAAATTTAAATCTGCACAGTGTGCAAAATATGTGATTGGTAGTGTATATGTAAGGGCCCATATATTGTTATAACATACCATATGTTACTATAAGATGTATTTACACATGTATGTACACAAAGATCAACTTTTTTCCATTTTACAAAACAAATCAAGCCTTTAACATTAAAAGCCTTGAAGATTTATTTGCTTGACATTTTAGAAGAACAAACTCAGACAAGCCCAACTCATTTACCTTCAACTAAATCGAAAAGCTCTTTGCTGAGCAGCCAAAATAGCAACAGATAAATGGAAACTCACAGTAGCACGAGGGAACGCAAGCCGGAGAAGGTTAGCGAGGATACATGGTGGATTTTGTTGTTTTCCAGAATCCTTCAAATGAAGAAATGAGAACAAGCTCATTAATAAACATTGAAGTTCAACAGTGATCGAGGTGCTCTGGTTCAGGACATTAATGGCTGCATGAAGGCTGTGGCCTATAATTCAATACCATTTAATCAGCCATGCATTGGAATTGCTCCCGATGCCTAATTCAATCATGAATGTTTGACTGAGGGTGTAAAACATTTACGAAACAGTGGGAGCAACAGAACCAGTCACAGTTCTGTTAATGAGGGTGGTGCTCTTTGTGTCACCTAATGGTACCTGATGATAATTTTACATTCCGGGAGATGAAACCCTGGCGATGATTCACTAAGACTTGAAGGCTGCCATCTTAGGCCATTTGCATGATGACTATGGAAAAGAGAGCTATGAGATGTGCTTACAGCCATTCGAGCTTGTGCAGGTCCTGGAATACTCCTGGCATTAGACTAGAGATTCGATTATGGCTCAAATACCTGAAAAAACAAGAAGGAACAGCACTCAGAACAATCCCACAGCCTTTTATCTTCAGCCCTAAGCTCACACAAAACACTGGCAGGCATCCGAATGTGTCATTGTTATCATCATCCTCTGAAAGCAGCAAGTAAACACAAAGCTAGCCAAACTGTGGATGCAGAGCCACCAGCCAAGTTTACACAGGTTGATCCAGTTGTGGGGTTTGGTTCGCTTAAAGAAATAAGACATTTTTATCACTGACTGAACCAAACCTATGAATTAGGTTCCAGTATATGACAGTTGTAAGTTTTGATACACTATGTCTCCCAGCTCTCTCTCACACACTCCGGCCACAGCGCTGAGACTCCGCCCCTCTGGAGGTCTGGATGGAGAAAGCTAATGCGGCTACTTCCAGCTCGGTTTTACCTCTCCTGCTGGCTCTAGCTCGACCAACACTTCTCCTACAGACACTACGGCTACCGATGGGCAACTTAGACTGAGAGGCACATTAACTGGGTTAAGTTGAGGGACTACAAATACATAAACTGAGGCATAATCAGTTTAAATACCAGAGGACCAATGACAATACAGACAAAAAAACTCCAAATCTCTGGCAGGATGAAAGCCTTCATTCGATTAAAAGAACATGTTTTGCCCAGCAGCATGTAATGGACTCCTCAAATATGTGGAGGAGGGTCATCTGGTAAGAACTGAACTATTTGACCATTGTGGGAAACATCATGGTTGCCACATCACTTTCCATCTCTCAAACAACACCATTTGCAAAGTGAAGCATGGGGGTGGCAGCTTCATGCTGTGGGGATTTTCTTTTTATTGGGAGGGAAAGGAATTCTGGTCTGGAGGAATGGGCAATTATATGCTAAGCTAATGGAGATAACAGATGCAGAAAAAATAGTGACATAGTGACAAGAGAGTTTCTGCTGTAAATGTAGTAAAAGGTGGCTCTACATAATATTGACTTTGCGGGGAGAGGCCAAAAGATTCCTGCACGCTCAAGTTTCCTGTTCTCTTTATCAATTATTAATTATGCGACAGTTAAAAATTATTTGCTTAAATGTGGCAGGCATGTTGGGTAAATCAAATGGTACTAACTCCCCAAAAATTCATTTTAGTTCCAGAAAACACCAAGAAGGATGAATAATTTCGAATAATTTAGAACTGTACCTCATTTACACTTGAAATAAAAGAAATGAGTGATGTAAAAATGAACAAGTCCTCCATCATTTTATTTGAACCCACCACTGCCAAAACTACTCAGTAGACCATCATTACATCAAATATGAAGGAGGATTATGGAGAAGAGAGAAAGTAGCACTCACAGGCGTGTCAGGTTGTAAAGGCCTCGGAAGGCGTGGGGTTCCACCACTTTGATTCTGTTGTGCTGAAGGTACCTAGGAAAAGAGTTCAAAGAAAGTTCCTTTCTTAGACATATTTTCCTTTTCACTCAGTTCTAGTGACTGCTTCAATCAGCACATTGTCCCAGAATGCCTCTGGGACATACAGCAGGACATAAAAAGACAACTTTAGCCATTTTGTTTGGCTCAGCACTTCCATTACCCACCGCTGCCAATAGGTGTCATTGATCCAAATTCTATCAGGACGTAAAATTTGCCTTAGATGATTAATATGTACTTTATGGAACAAAATCTATTGGGTCGAGTGACAGCACATTAATTGATTATGAGGTGGATCTGAGTCTTAGAATTAACTGAAAAATTCCAGAGTGCAGCATTCGCGGCCAAAAACAAGGCATGGAGAAATTAACTCGGAAATCTTAAAAAATGATTAATTTTTAATTAAGTGTCAATGGTGCCCAAGAATTTCAGACGTCCCCTCTGCTTCGCTCTGATCTGATCTCTGTATTCTCTACAGGCACAGCTATGATTGCATGCTAATAAAATGTGAGAACCAGCTGTAACCTAATTGGCTCGCAGCTCTGTTGTGCTAGCTGTGATTTCTCATTGCTATTCCTACCGCACTTTGCCTCACCACTTGTAGATTTACTTTATATCCACGACAGAGCCTTTGTCTGTCCCCAGATCAAGGATGCTCTTTAGATGGGACTGCAAATGCAGGGCCAACTCCATCAAACTCAAATAAGATCTGACAATTCACCAAGGTGGGGAAGCGTCAGCCTGAAATAGGCACTCAGACACACGGCAGCTGATACAAAAAAATGAGAAGCAGCATGGGGTTTGGGAACCTTCAGAATGCTTTGTTTCTTATGTTTCGGAGACTGTTTCTGGGCTTGGGAGCATGGATAATATTTAATTCCCACCAGGAGTCTTTAATCCTTCTGTGCATGGTCTCAGCAGATGAAAAGTCCATTCATGCACTCTTTCTTCTCTTTATAGAACCTAATTTTGTAATATTCACACCTTCAACCTGAAGATGCAGTTAAGCACCTTACTGTATAAATCAAGTAACATATACTAAATGTCCAAATGTATGTGAATGCCTGTTCACCCAGAGTTTCTTTTCAAATTGAAGGAATTAATTGAGGAGTAATGGTGGTAATGGAATCTATTTGTATGGGAAAGCTTTGTACTAAATTTTGCTCTTACAGTTTCATGTTATTTGGTCACGGAATCATCAGTGAAGTCAGATACTGATTCTGGTGCATTAGTTCTGGATCACAGATTCCACTCAAACTCTTAATTATGATCTTTATTAAACAGGATTTGCACCAATTTTGAACCTTCAGTAATTAATAGTGGTGTGATGTGAAGTTTTAAATACGGACCAACATGAGATGGTGGTGTTAACAAACAGGCGCTGCCCTGTGTAATGTCCAAAAACAGCCATTTTAAATGTGCAACATCATTTTTATCCAATGTATATGTTTCTTCTTACTATATTTTCCATTTAATACAAGGACACAAAGGCAATTACAGTAGGTTCAATATGATTTTAAAATTGTGCAGCATGCACAATTTTTCCTACAAGAACGAATGGCGGAACTTGGTGATGTGACAATATTATTGAAGCAAAAACCCAAACAACCAGCTTGGATACCACAGCAACCACCAGAGGTACAATATTTGCCACCAAGTAACTACCTGTCACACCTTAGCAACCACTTAGCAGCAATTTAGTATAACAACCAACTGAAAACCCACAAACACCTACACCATTACAACCATGTAACAATCCCCTCACAACAACCTGGAACACCACAGCAGTCATCTAGTAATGCCCAAGGAAATATGAGGAATTATATAATGTTGATAATATAAACAGCTATGAATGGATGCAAGATCTCGTTTTAGTTTAAATATATTCTAGAGACTATCAGTAAACAGGTATCAGAGTGCACTAGTAATCATTTTTAAATGAAAGCCTGTATTTTTTTAGACATCCGGTTCCTATCACTACCACTTTGAACAATTCTGACACCAAAGCTTCTCTACAATGGTTTCACATCAAACAACTCTGAATGACTTCATTTCCATGTTGACCAATTATGCAGAAATTTGGGGATAAAAATTGAATGTTAATACTCTTACTTGTATTTGAGTAAATTAGTATCCTTAGGCTACTCTTATTTAAGTAGGATTTTCAGTACCACTTCCATCCCTGGTAAACAGAAACTGGGCTACTAAGTGAGATAGCATCCATGCAGTGAAATTAACAGGCAAATCTGTCACAGAGTACGACTGCCGGGCTCTTACAGCTTCTGAAGGCTTGGGTACTTAATGAACATGTCAGCGTTCAGCTTCCTCAGCCGGTTCCTCTGCAAAGACCTGGGGCAAGATAGAGAGGAAGAGAGAAAAAAAGAGTTAGAGACAGATGCAAAGCATGTACCCTTACACCCAGAGTTCGGCAGAATACTTTGAAAAAGTTGTGATGCTGCATACTGAGTACACTGTCCTAAATGTATTCAGCAGTGTATTCTGTTATAACCTATAAAAAGTAACATATTCAGAATACAAGCAGGGTGCACATTGAAAAGGCACGTTGGAAAAACTCTGAAAATGACAAAATTCCCCACTTTCTTTTCCACAGTGCTAAACTTTACTCATGTACAGGCCCATGCTGAGGACACTGTTTGTTCAATTATACCTCAACCTAGAAGCACTGAAATCAATAACTGGCTCTTCAAATTGAAGTTATCCTTCTACTCAGGTTTTAGGGGCCATTTGTTGAGAACCTCTTTAAAATTAAAATGTTGATTACATAATAGTTTCTGAAAACAATTATGATGATTGATAAAGTCAAAGCCCAAAGTAAATGAGGATTCACAACATCATGACTCTGCACTTATTGAAACAAATTTCATTATTTCCACAAAAAAACAGGAACTGGGAGTGCTGGTTGGGTGTTATAAGTTGTAAGAGAGAAAACCATGTCCACGCTTGGAATTATATTGGAAATGAATGAGGGTCATTTGGGACCCATGTTGTCTATTAGAGGGGATTCCAATAGCTTGCTACATTAAAGGGTTAATAAAGGTTTTTTTTATATTTATGTGCTTCAGGAGTACTTACTGTCATAAAATGTCATTATTTGTTCAAAGCTTAAATAAACAGTCCATTGCAAAATATTCCCCACCCCTGGCATTCTAACTATTTTCCAGTGATGGACTTAGACAAAATACTTCAGATTAATTAAGTTAAAAGGGGAAAAAACATTGTTTCAAACAACTCTAAGGGAAAACTGAAATGTGGTGTGGATATATGTTTTCACACCTTTGCTTTTAACACCAACCACTACCTTCAAATGTCACTGAATTAGGTAAGATCTACCTGTGAGAAATCAGAGTG
>JBBKCR010000031.1:10273826-10286007 GCA_037577295.1 Ladigesia roloffi | reverse complement strand
GGGGGGATCCTGAGAGCGGCCGCACGGCGAGAGTAAGACAAGCCAACGCGGAGTTTGTAGGACAACAAAGACAATTTTACACTGTTTATATTTGTTGAAATCAGATTTTACTAATGTTCTAATGCCTAATAAGACCTGTTAATACTAGTTTTGTACAAGAGGCCGAGTTTTATTGCCATGTCAAAACCATTGAATAATTCAGTCTATATCCTTACTTATCCACATTACTAACACTTTATTGAACCAAGAAGAAAAGACTATTCAGTCAGCCAGCTAAAGGTTTGCGATGGAGCACATCTTCAAGCGTACATTTCCAAGACACGCCTCAAGGTGCTCAGCAAGGCTCCTGTAAGAAGCGAGGAAGTGCAGCTGAGGTTCAAGTTCAACCATGACCTCTCTCCATCTCAGCATTGTGCTCCGACCATTCAGGGTTTATGAAGCGGCAGTAAGTGGGAGAGTAAACTCCGGCGTGCTGAAAGAGAGTGAAGCAGAGACTCCAGGCACCAGCAGGAACCCCCAGGGCCACAGTGGGCGAAGCACAGTCCAACTCTGCTGACCCAGCATCACCTTACCCAACATGCACTGCTCTGAGAGGGGGGAAAAGAAGCTGAGAGAGCAGATATGCTAATGTGCAGCTACACCCCTGCCCTCCCGATTTCTCCATTTCATTTATCTACCCTTTTTAAGAAGAATAAGGAATACCCAGCGCTTTAGCTGGATTCTTAGCTTTTTTTTTTGGTCCAAGGGCTCTGCTACCTCCTCAGACTCTCTGGCAACGGAGAGGACTTTTCAACTCTGGTCCAAAACATCCTCCCCCTTTCCCCCCTTCAGTGCAGAGTGACACCCCTAAATTAACTCAAGGGCGAGAGGAGGTAGCCCTGGATTCATTGTGAGATTTGCTGGAGCTGCAGATTGCCCCCCCTCTCCAGAGAGACGGTGGAAAAGAGCAGGGGTTGCCAGAGGTCGCCTCACACACCTCCTGGCTGCGGAGAGCCGCGGAAACCAGGAGCCTGGCGACAGCAGGATAAAAAACACAGAAAAACGAAGAGTGTGGACAACAGGATGAGACACATGGCAGTGCTTCGGGGGGGTGGGGGTGGCGACACTTCTCTCAATCCTCATTTCAAGCAGCAAAGAAAACAGCGACCGTCCAACGGGGAAATCGCTGAGTCCGTTACACTTCCTAGGAGGATTTTAATGAGTAATTTAAAAGCTATTGATCAGACCCCTCAGGTGCTCAGCAGAAGGTAGAATTGAACTGTCAAAGCCTTTATTGAGTGAGGGACTTGGTGTGGAATTAAGTTTGGGTCCCGGGCTGATTCAGTGGGGTTTTCTATCAAATCTGACAAAAAATCTGTCCTAAGACATTTGCTTTGCTTCCTGTCCTCTTAAACAGGACCATTACCGCTTAACTGCTACAATCGGTTATCCCAAGAGTTAAAACACAAACCATTTCTAAAAGCAATAACTTTAAAACACATGAGACCTTTTCTGATCAGGTTAGGAATTAACATTGTGAATCAGGCCAGAAGTACACAGAGTTTTTGGACAATGTGAAGCACTTCATCCAGACTCATCTAAACTCCCACAGAAGCATCTGGGATTG
The DNA here is from genome assembly GCA_037577295.1 of Ladigesia roloffi. NCBI lineage: Eukaryota > Metazoa > Chordata > Actinopteri > Characiformes > Alestidae > Ladigesia > Ladigesia roloffi. The sequence continues at coordinate 10,284,401 of JBBKCR010000031.1, read as the reverse complement.
GACACATTTCAAAACATGCAACTAAAATTAACACAAAAATGGTCAAACCTACAGGCAGACAATCTGCATGGGTCTCCAGGTCAAAATGGATTCTAGATTAGCACTCCTATGGCTGAGGTAGTCTGTGTGTAGAAATGGGACGATAAATCGGTTTCAAGGTTTACCGCGGTTTAAAAAACGTCACGGTTTCAAAACCGCAAAAAAAAGTGATACCGTACCTACGATGTGTGCATTGTTTGTGTCGTCAAAGGAAGGATTTGTTTTTGAAGTTTTTATTTGTTTCTTTATTTTGATTACTGTTGAGCTGCAGGTTTAGGCTCTCACAAGTGACTGCAATTGAATTTAATTAAGAAGATTTCATTATTTATTTACATTATTTTGTCTGATGTTCAATGTTACAAAATGTTCTATGTTTCCTAAAATAAAATATACTGTGTTCAGTTGGAAAAAAAAGTTGTTTTTTTACCCAGACATTTAAATACAACATTGTAGAGCAGTAATTACAATATCGTGATACCATGATATTTTTATGCAAGGTTACCATACAGTCAGTATCTTATACTGGCCCATGCCTTTTTGTGTGTATAAAAAACAAAAACAAAAACAAAACACCACACCACTACCCACCTCAGCAGTGCATGAACAGCATGAACTTCCAACCATACTGCGACAATAAATGACTTCAACTCTTACCACCTTAATCGCAGACCTGGACTTGGTTTGAGCAGGTTTTGGTGATTTATTTATTTGGCCTTTAACTAAAGAATCAAAAATTTAAAACTCATGTCTTAGCTGACAAACTACTTACGACATGCCCAGCTATTCTTTTAAACGCATTAAAGGGTGTTTATATCACGGAGTGATGCAGAACACATGAAACTCGTAAGTCGTAGCTTATCCTGGGGAGCGTTTGGTCTGTCTGTGGCCGTGCTGCCAGGGCCTCGAGTGATGGGCCGATCTGGCCTTTCTGCGAGTCGCCTCAGATCCTGTGTCACGCTCACACAACTTCCTGGTCCCCTGACAGCCAGTGGGCTGGAGAGCGCCCATCTATCAGTGCAGGCTGCACTTTGATCACACTTCAAACCTGAGTCCGGCTGTGGGGGATTAGCACCACCACACTCCGCCTTTGAAGTGCCATTCAGCAGCTCGGATGGCAAAGGAAGGGAATTAATGTAGTGTGTGCCCTTTTCTTCCACACAACCTCACTCTCCTGTGTCACGCCGCTGGAGGTTCAGCCTGGCTTAACGCCCCACCCGTGATAACCCCATACGTGCGACAAGGTGTAGAACAATATCTACAACACTGTCCTGGGCAGTGCTACGGGTCTTTAAAGCTGTACTTGATAAAGAGAATGTTCCTCACACGTGGCACAACACCGTGTAAAGTCCAAAGGGAACCAGACGAAGCTCTTTAGCGCCAGTCTTAGAATCTTCTCACAAGTGGTTTTACAAATTATCATCAGCAGGTAGGGCTGGGCGATTTGGCCTAAAATCAAAATCACGATTAATTGAACATTTTAACTCTATTACAATTAATGAACAATTATTTTATTTAATTGTGTCTTCATAGTTCACTGACAAGTTTGGTACAGTAAATATGCTCACATTTCTCAAGTGAGAGATTTTAGAAAGAAGGATTTTAAAATAATCAAAGGAAACACACTACAATCTATGATTATTTATTTAAAAAATTTTAAACTGAAATTAAAGCGCACATTATCTAAAAAAATTTTGAACAACTGAAATTAAAGTGCACATTACCTAAAAACCATATTGTTCTTGTAAAAATAAATAACTTTTGGAAAAAATAAAATAAAATTTCAATGTTTTAAAGGGAAAGTAAATGAAATAATTGACCTGGAAAATTTGGATCGATTATGGGTTCTGAAGGTCGATTTCGATTTCCTTTCAATTAATTGCCCAGCCCTATCATCAGATGTACTGACACAAATTTAACCAGTTATATTAAACACTTATTTCTAAACCTCGATAGTGATGTAACACACAGAAATAATGAAATCAAGAACAAAACAGTGAATTAAAAACAGGGACTGCACACACCTAATAAAACATCCAGTTTACAAACAATACCTACACTGTTCAAGTACATTTTTTACAGCATAATTTTGAACTTTCCCAGGAATACAAAATAATGAAGCTGTAGCGTCTTCTGATGGTTATTCCTTGATCAGGTTGCAAAACAGGCCAGACGGTCATATCCACAAAAATCTAAGCAAATCAAAGTTACCCTGTAAAGCAGCAAAAATCATAACGGCTGTTTTAGTGAAAAATTATACACAGATTGTTTACTTTTGGTGTTGGAAAAAAAAAATATACAAATTATGCTCTTTCTTTAAGCATAAAGAAGGCCATATAAATGTCATCTCTGTGGACATTTAAGAATGTAGCATTTTCCTAAATTAATTCAGGCCCAATTTTAATAACCCAACCTGACCTCCAGTTTCTTTAACACACATTCTAAAAGTGGCCTGGTGATTAGGGAGCATCTCCTGTGATCGGAAAGCCATAAGGTCGAATTCCAGGACTGCTTGTGGCACCATTGAGGGACACTTGAGCAAGGTACCTCACCCACACACTGCGTGGCTGGCTGCTCACTGCTTCACTTGGTAAGGAAGTTTAATGCGAATATTGTTGTGTACAGAGAGCTAACACACTACCGAAGTCAAATTCCTTGTATATGCATGTATACTTGGCCAATAAAACTGATTCTGAAACATCATCTGTGATCCAGATTCATGATCCTATTACCATTCGTACTTTAGTAGGACCTCCAAAATTTTGTCCCAGGTCTGGGTGGATGATGCTTTATTTAAAGTAAAATTCCATTTTAGGCTGTCCTGACATGCTCTAGGAAATCACCATGAAGTTTCACTAAAGGACATCTATATAAACACACTGTGCGAGGCAGCTCCTGTACCACTCTATCACCTGTACCAATGTTATTGAGTCTGTCTAGTCTCTTCTAAAAACTTTTATAAGAACATTACAAATCACGCTGTGCGCCGTGAATCTAATACACTTGGGTACGACATGCGTAGACGTATGACCTTGCGTATGAAGGTGTGCAGATGTACAACTGTGTGTGGAGTAGGGATGAGACATGATTTTCGAATACTCAAATATTCGATATACGTTCACCCTTTTTTAGTGCGCAGGCGCGAGCCTGCAGCAGCGTGTCGTGACTGACTCTGAAATATCGAATAGTTAGTTTGAATACCGTTCTCTCACTTAAGCGACTCCGAAAAAAACCATGGAACAGAAATGAGGACGTTTCCTCACCAATACATCATGTAACGCATCAATTCAGCCTGAGGGTGTCGCTAACACTAAAGCTTCCTACAGGCACGGGAGACTAGGCCTACTAGCCCATAGGCGACTCCAGAAGAAGAAAACTGAATTTTACCGTGTGGCGTGAATAATGCAGAGACCCGAGGCTAGTAAAAGTTCCGTATGGGACTTGTTTACATTAAATGGCAATGAAGTTCAGTGCAAACTGTGTCATATGAAGCTGGAGAAACACAGATCAACCACTACTATGCACAGTCATCCGAGAGCGGCGCCCCCCGCAGGACCGAATTCAGGCCGTTTCACAAGATTTAGCCTTATTGGCTCAGCAGTTCCAAATGTGATTAGTGATGAATTTTTTTAAAATTGAGATAGTCTAGAATAGAGTTTAATAGGTGAGCTGCTCTTGTTTATGTACTGTGCTGTGATTTGGAATAGTGTGTGTCGTGTGATTAAACAGTTTGTGAATTACAGCAGTTCACAAAAGACAGATACGAATGACTTGAACAGATATATACACAATCCTGCTTTCCAAGGAACTGAAAAAGGAGCAAAAACAATCTATTTATCCAATTCAAATCTGTATTGGAACTTATTTATTTTGGAAAGTTTGATACAGTATGGGCCATTTCTGGGGACAGTGAACTATGACAATTTGAAGAAAATTTTAACACTGAATTCTGTTCAATCCAGTTGATTAGATATCTGACTTCATAGTAGCACCTCCCTGTACTTACCTTAAATGATGGTGTGTTGGTGTGTACATAATGCCTATATTTACACAGACTCCTGAGTAGACAATCCAGAAAAGCAGACACTTTCTCTTGAGTGTTAGCATTAGTATAAACAAACATTACTTGGCTGCTTCCGCTAAACACAAGGCTGAAATTCGGTTCTTCCTTTCCATTTTCAGATCTATGCTTGTTGAGACATTATATTTGTGATCTCTAATTACTGTAAAAACCGTGTTTAGCTTAAATAACTGTGATTAGGTACTTTTGTAATAATTGTGACAAGCACAACTACATGTTTATGTGAGTTACACTTTAAGAGTTATACTTTAAGAGTAAGGCCTGTGTTGTGGTGTTTGGTCGACTGAGACGGAGGTGGCTCTCTCCCCGAGATCTCCTGGAGTGAATCTACAGCTCGCTCTCACCAAACTGGATGAGACAGGCCAGCACTACTGCCAAGAAAAACTGCAAAAGGAGGCTGATAGCAATCTCCCCACCTATTTATTTGTCAACACTAACTGTTTTAGAAGCTTTTAAGGGCATCAGCCCCAAGGTCTGAAGCAGTGGCTTCGCTTTATCCACAGCCAAAATGGCAAACACCAATCTGACACAATCAGGGCCAGACCCAGACACTCCCATTTACGACACTAGTGGTTTTAGATCATATCTGCCATGACAACACCACAAAAAAAAGAAAAAGAAATATGTAGTGAAAGACAGGTTATTTCCTATTGCCTTTACACACAGAGGCAAAGAAGATTATTCACAGAATAATTTTTCATTTTTCAATCATAGTTCATATAACAAGATGAAAAGTTTGTTCATATATATAACTAATATATAATATAATATATATATATATAAATAAATAAAATAACTAATATAGGGCAGAAATTTCACAGTCTGAATATACATTTGCAACATTTTTCCCCATTTATCATTTAAGGGGTTGTTGCATGTGCAAAAGAACTCGCTATAGACACACATGCCTATACAGAACATACTACATAGGGGAAAGTTATGTAAAACAATTTGAGATATCAAATGAGCTGGGGGGAACATTTGTAGCGTACCCTTTTGAATAACCTCTACATTGGTTGTATTGCAGGCATATATAAGGCATTGAATAAAAGTCATTACATTCGTAGCTTTATTAGAATTTAAATGCTGCACTTCTTGCTCTTTTCTTCATCAAATCTGACTTTTCATTGTACACTTACAATGAAATACAAACAATTATATTCTGTCCTACAACCTAAGAAGTCATCAGTTTGAACTGTAATTCTTAAAGTTACAGAACAGCATGCCTTTAGACTGAAGGTGCTTGGGATTCTAACAGGTTAACATTTGGGTTCCAACCCGTATTAACTGACGTAGCTCCACAACAATGACATACGATGATATTAAACACTATCTAGGCCTCCAGCCTCGTGATTAGCTGAAAGCACATCAGACCCAGAAGACTCAAACTGCCTTGGAAAACGATGATGAAGTATTTCTGCTACACTTTTACGAACGGACTCTAAGCCTGGCCAAAATAAAGACGTTCCTAGTATCAGTCCCTGATGCACACCAAAGGCTCGGCACAGATGGTGGGAGAGCAGTTAACAGCCGTTGCTACTTAAGGGGAGCAATAGGAAGACGGGGGATGGGGAGGGGACGAGTCCTGTGTGAGAACTCATCTCCCTCAGCACAATCTCCCCCTCACTTCTCAAACAACCCCCCCCCAGTCACGTCTCCGCACGGCTAAGACAGCTTGGTACAACACCTAAACACCTTCTAAAGGTCTCCCCATCACACTCGCGCCGGCTTCGACACTTCTTTCATGCGACAACAGACAAGTGTTTTACTCAACACATCCATACTGAGGAGAAACACGGATAAAGTAAGAGAATTGTGACTTTGTGAGCACTTTTGGGACATTTCATTTCTTTATATTCTTGGAGATGTGTGAAGACCCTCTCCAGTTAATGAATTCCCCCAGGGATAATAAGGTGCTCCATAATGTGTGGAAGCAATGAGACATCAACAAAATAAAAATCTACGCATATAACTGCAGTAGAAAGTACAGGTTCACATTTGAGAGACATTGAGGGGAAAACTAAGCTGGTTACAAACTTACAGAGGTTGAAATGAAGTCACTGAGGATCATTAACTCCCGGAGATGGAGACCACTCTACAGGAAATTAAGATAAACATGAATGTACCCACTTCATTACTAAACGGGTGAATCGTGTGTGTGGTGGTTTTCTGTGTTGGTGGTCTTATTTAGATGGAAATGTCAATTAGTCTGCAGACCAGAGAGATGACATACAGAGTCATGAGGGGAAAAGAAAAAGGAAAAAAAAAAATGATACATACATACACACATACATTATATATATATATATATACACACACACACACACACACACACACACACACATAGTATTATATATTCATCAGTAACTTATTATATTAATATGTCTATTTATGTCTGTTCTAGCTTAAATTCTGCAGATCAAGTTCTTGAAAATTTCATTCTGCCTTTCATTTAAAAGCCTGAGTCTAGATCCTGATAATTACAACCCAGCGGGCTCTTATTGTCATACGTCATGCTCACAAAATTCAGGTCTACAGCAGATCTCTGGACCAAAATCAGCATGAAATCTCAGTATCACTTACTATCACACTTGGTTCCTTTAGTGTAGAATTGGTCATACACATCAATATTCATATTTCTCTGTGATTTCATATCACAGAATATAAATAAAAAACGGTGATTATGTCAAAAATATAATGCCATTTTCTTGTCAGTTCTTTATAAAAGAACTGACAAAAATACTTAGTGACCATATGCACAGTATTCTCTGAAAAGTATGCTGTGACTAAAACTACTTGGAAAAAAACAGAGATCATGGCACTCAAGTTTGGACATAATCACTGTTTTTTATTTATATACTGTGATATCATGAAATCGCAGAGAAATAAGAATATTGATACATATGACCAATTTTACACAGCACTAAAATAACCAATTGTGATATTAAGTGATATTGAGATTTCATGCTTACTTTGCTCCCAAGATCTGCTTTGGAACTGAATTTTGTGAGCATGATGTAGGATTGGGATATGTTAGATCAGGATCTTGGCTCAGGTTTTTAAATGAAAGCCATGACATTGAATGACATTTTCAAGAACTTGATCTGCAGAAACATGACCAAGGAACAGTGGCCCGAATCCTCATCATTCTCATTCAGAACTAGAATCCAGGAATCCAGTTGAGGCATCAAAAGGAAAGAGCTGCTGGCCTCATGAAGCGATGCTTTCCAGATGATTGGCTGTATAAATATGGCAATATGGGGGTGTGATGTTGCGTAACATCTGGCCTGCGCTGTGCTGGAGGCGAGACGAGACAGGACTCGATCATGCAGGCAAGTGGAACAGTCACCATGGTTTCCGGGCCTACTCCAAAGGAGGGACTTTCCTGACTATTTTCACATAGTGAGGTCAGCCTTCAGTGGAAGCTGTGATGAGGGTGTGTGCTTGAAAGCATAAACACACACACACGCACAGGATAACACGTGAAAACCACACCCTGGTTTACCCTCAGTAGGATTTTTCTGAAGGCAGATAGCCAGACAGTGTGAATTTATTTAACAGCACTTTGCAGTTTGCAGAGTGATCCTGCCAGGACTCCCTTTGATTTAGATCAGTTCAACGAATAGTGAGTCACTGGCAAATAGAAGGAAATAAAAGTCAAACAGCAGCACACAGGATTCTGAAAGCTACTTCATGGGGAAACTGTCTTTTAGAAACCCAAAACAGATTATGTTACATATTACGCAGATATATCACATGCAAACACGCCTCTTCAGGAACATCAGACAACAGAACAGATGCAAGTCCAATGTCAACACACATTTTACATTACAGAACTCTCAAACCTCACATGGTCCATAGTCTAAAAAACCCAATTGAGGTCTTGAGAGGAAAAGTCCACTTTTTTGCGTATCAGGTCTTTCAATGTCAATATGTAATTCTGGGATTTGTTTGCTAGGAGAACAATGACATCCAAAAAGCTACTGGAATATATTCTGCCAATCTATCACTCTTTCTATACAAGCTTGCCACATGCTGGTAGTCAACCTGACATTCTAGAGAACGAAACACCTAAATGGAAGTGAGTATGAAGGGGAAGATGTTTTCATGTAATAAGAAATTGGAAGAGCGTTGTGATGTTTTGTTTTGTTTTTTTTAATCCGAGGGTGGACCCAAACCTCTGGCCTAATGTAGGTGTAACTTAGCTCACAGCAAATTGGCTGAATAGCGGACCCTGATTTAAGTATACATTTACAGGTTGATGAACAGATGTGGACTACTTGAGCACCGATGTCCCATGCTCTGAGTAAGAGTGTCAGCTAAATGCCGTAAATGTAGAATTTCTATGTAACACCCATGGGAAAACAACAGGCGTCTTGTGCTTCAGATAGGCACAATATAAGTTCAGCTCTGCGTTCACAATATGTATTGATTTAGAAATGACACGCTAAGTTTGATCCCACACCAAATCGTCTCAGGGTTGCCCCCAACATACTCTTGTAATGAGAACACGTCACTAAAGACTACTGTCTTTAAAGCACATTTATAACACCCAGAAATACAACAAATCTGGGCTACAGTGAAGCGCTAATGTACAAAATGAACTTTTAAAGCACGACTGCAAGGGGCTACTTCAGTTGTATGGCCTGTCGTGTACCTGGGCACGAGGGAATCCCCCCCTCTGAGAGTGGTAGGGTCCAGCTCAAAGATGGAGGAGATGTCGTTGCCGTCTGGAACGGAGACAAGGGTGTACATGACCTTCTCATTGGGTGTGCGCAGACGTGCTCGCAGAGCCTCATGTTCAGAGTCCAGCTGTGACAAAGGAAACAACGTTACCATGGAAACCAAGCATCGGAGGTCAGAGCACAGCATTTTCTAACACCATCTACATAATCTACTTAATCTACATAGCATCCACACATAATATTCACATTTTTATTTATGACAACACAAGAATGAATTAACTCACTATGAAAAAAGGACATTTCCACTCCAAAATCAATTAAGGTTTCAGAAAAACAGCAAAGGATACATTTACAAATAGATTCTAACATTGAAGCTATGGTATCTATGAGTTCTGTAAGATAATGGATCATGGGCTTAATATTATCTATTCAACCTACGATTGACTAAGTGAAGCAGACTAAAATCTGACTGAAAATGAACTAAATAAAAGTGGCATCACACTGCCATCTACAGGATCGCCTTTACACGGCAAGGACTTTTGTTGTGAGAATGACACCACCTCGTGGTTGTTTAACACTATTTTTTCAACAGGCGCCTCAAAAACCTGTTTCAACTCACTAAAATCAGACAGGTTTTACAGTTATGATAATTATGATAATTATTACAACTGTTAGACCTTGATGCACTGGCTAAGGCAACTGATTAACAAAGAAATATGAATTATGGACAAAGCTTCATTCTTGTTTTCATAAACGGCCATAAACAAATACACAATGTACATATCTCTTTACACAGTTAGGTTTTCAAGGCACAGGAAACTAAAATTACAATTGAATGGAGCACTTCATCTCTGCTTAAACTTGCTTGAATTTAAGGTTCCAAGGTACTGTATTCACTGTTAAACCACATGCACTATGCACCCATGCCAGTTACACAGAGCTACCCACAAGAGTTCCAGCCAGAATATTTTTAAGCCAATCACTTATTTTATCAATGAGAATATTTGTTTTAACACTGCACGACACTTACATTATTTTTTCAGATAACAAGAAATGCTAGTCAGTCTTGACTATCCTAACAACTTTTCACTAAAACTAAATTTTTTATCCAGGGAAGTTCCTTTTTATCCAGTGCGGTTGCAGAGTGCCACAGCTCAAACAGTACTCAATTTTTATTTCTGCTTTTCTTGCAATAACAAGCAAATATCTGCACTGGTAGACCTGTAGAAATAGTGCTCCATAAATAAATGTTCAAACTTATTATCTAAATGTATTAGGGTACACAAGCTAACTTGGTGTCACCCTTGCTATTGTCTACAGATAACACCAAAGTTTTTTCTGTCAGCATATTCTACATTTGTGCAAAACCAATACGCAATTTCAATAAACTAACTCAAGGAATCTTTTGCTGGTGTAAATGGCAAGATCTTGTGAATATAAAAACCAGAAGGGACAACAGCCACAGCATTTATATGGACTTATAATTTAATTGGACAATTTCAGGATCTTTAATTACTGGTCTTGAAGGGTTTTCACTGGTTAAATATGTGCATTAAACAGATAAAGTGGGGAAAAAAAGTATTTAGTCAGCCACCGATTGTGCAAGTTCTCCCACTCCCAAAATGATGGCAGAGGTCAGTAATTTTCATCATAGGTACACTTCAACTGTGAGAAACAGAATGTAAAAAAAAAATGTAAGATTTGACATGGTACGATTTTTAATGAATTTTTTTGTGCAATAGGGTGGAAAATAAGTATTTGGTCAATTACAAA
>JBBKCR010000031.1:10245785-10255909 GCA_037577295.1 Ladigesia roloffi | reverse complement strand
AATGAGACCCGACCCAACCCGAGCCCGTGCACCTTGTGCCCGAGCCCAGCCCGGCCCGACACATTAACTGTAATTATGTGATAATAAAATGGCCCATCTATCATCAGTATGGAAGTATCTAATTGAAATAAATTAATAAGTATAAATATGTATGGATATACAATAATAATATGGCCTGTGTGTATTATAAAGATGTGTATGTGTATGTAATGATGGGACCCATGAGTAAGCTATGCAATAATCAAATGACTCATGTTATTCTGTGAATTGTGATGTCATCTAGGCTCCGCCCACCTCTCTATGACCATCCAGCGCTCCAGCGAGTGGAATCTGTCAGAGGCTCACGGTTTGACTCAAAACTACATACAAACTGGACAAGACTCATCACTGCTCTCTTCTTCTGGTTGACCAGGCGAAGCCGTGCTCCTCATCGCTGTCCAGTCCAGTGAGTGCCTCTTTAATATCCCTTATCTCTCCAGACAGCCATGCTTGCTCTTACAATTCAGCCCCACTGCTCATGAAATTATCTGGTCGATCCAGCTTCTTTAGAAGAGCTGCACTGGGTGAATATGTGTAACTTGATCACATAATTACTGCAGAAACTTGTTTTAATTTCAAGGGATAACACAGGATCACCAGGTTCTCACACCTCTCGCTCTAAAGGGCTCCAGCTTCAGCTTCCTATGGAGAAACAAATGATCAATTAGCTGTGTAGTCCAATTATCCACATAAATCAATAGACCCAGATCAATCCTCATGAAACTGAGGCCCTGGAGGCATGGGAATAACAAGTGTGGCAGTGAAACTATAGTGAATATAGTCTTTTTTATATCATTTAAAGGTTTGCTTTTCAGTGTACTGTAGAGAAGAGAACTCTTAAACTCATGAGTTTCCATATTAGTTTCATAACTGGTTTTATATTAGCCTAATAATGTTAAGCAGAGCTGTGCAGAGGTGCTCCCTCATGGTGAGAAATTGGAACACTCTGTTCCATTTGAATTATTTTATGTTATTTATTCTCCATTGTAAATCCTTAGTTTGTATATATTGTCATATTTACATTTTTTAGCATTCGTGTGGTTGGAAGAGGGCAGGACTTGAACGTTTATAAGGCAGGATTTGAACGTTAGGAAAATCAGAGCTTCTATTTCTTAAGGCTTTGAAAGTTAAAGCTTAAAATCAGTTGGATATTTAACTGGGAGCCAGTGAAGGTTGAAATGGAAAGGACTGATGTGCTGAGAGAAGGAGGTCCTGGTAAAAAGAGTAGCAGAATTCTGGACCGACGGTAAATATGAGTTAATATAGAATTGCATTAATCAATTTGTGGATTTACCAAAGCATGTACAAGGACCACAGCACTATTAGGTGAAAGGATTTGGTGTGATGATTTAATATGATGATGTTTGGAATATATAGACTGGGTAATCCTAAATTACTGTCAAGAATGACACCCAAACTATGAACTGTGAATGTGACAAACAGTCACCTTGAATCTAAATTTACCCAAGGGGTGGGTGGTAATACAATCCGGGGCTGCACAAAGGCCTTGAAGTGTCATGGGTAGCCAAAAAACAAGCATTGCATGACCATGAACCTAATAACTGAACATCTTAACTTCTGCATTTAAAAACACACGTCACAGATGGTGTGTTAGCATGCTGGACTTTTTAACTACACATATTCAACCGCACCACCTTATTTAATAAGGATCAGAATAAGTCTGAGCTGGTAAACTTTACTTTGCTCAATTCACGACTGCACAGTCACATAGAGACACAAAGACAAGAGCTATATAAAGTTCAAATAAAAGTAAAAAACACTCAGTCCGGACACCAAAGGCTAGCATTCGAAGGCATTCCGCTAGCAAGTCACCATGCTAAATGCTAATTATATGTACAAAATGCTAAATACGTTTTGTAATGTAATTTGTTGTTTCTACATTTCATAATTATTTTAACTTCCTGATATTTAAACTTCATCAGTACTTAAATAAACCTGTAATTAACGAATGCGTTCTATAGAGGGTTTGATCAGTGCTCCCAGACTGCTGCATGGACTAGACTTTAAGTGATGCAGAGACAAGAACAATGTACATATAGGGTCGGTTTCCAGGGATTAAGCTTAGTCTCGGACTACTCCTCCCTTTTCAATGGAAAATCTCTATTCACAGCACTACATAATCTAGAACTAGTCTTAATCCCTGTCCAGGAAACCGACCCATAAGTTATATATATATATATATATATATATTTGGGATGCACCGAAAGGATTTTTTTGGGCCGAATGTTTTTGGGCCGAAAAGCTAAACCGAAATAAATAATTCTGTACAAATAATCTGTACAAAACTTTGAATATATTTATGTAGAACTCAGACAATGCACAATATAAAATAACATTTAAAATAAAATATTTTTTGGGCCCACTCATAACCAGCCTAAAGGCAAGATGGCTGAAGGGTTATGTATTTAAATATCTTCTCTCATAGAACTAGTGAATTCACTTTTAATAATTCTGAGTGAAATTGCATTCAGAACAAAGTGCTTTAAACACTAGTCAAAGATAAACAACGTTCTCTTTAGGCTTATGTTGTTTTAACTTTTTTCCACAGATCATTTTGTGTTGATGTTTTTCGCAAATATGTCAACTTCAGTAAGTAAATAAGTATATTATTAAAATGAACAGAGACAAGAATAGTATTGATATTACGTTAAAATAAACGTCCAATAATTAGTGAAAAGTACTGAAATATGAGCTATTTGAAAAACCTAGCTGAGTGACAGAAGTGGTTTTATGTAACTTTTGTAATAAAAGGTATTTCCACAGACCAGTTTATATTGATTTCTTCCCCAAACAAGTAAACTTTATCAGTAATTAAATAAGAATATTGTTAAAGTGTGCAGAAAAAAAGAGAAAAAATAAACTTTTATAGAATTATTTATCCAACATTGATGTTTTATGATGATGTCATCCATAAATAAATAAATAAATTTATTAAGATGACGAGAACAGAATAAACATACATTTGATAAAAAGTCAAACCTGAATTGAAAAGTACTGAAAAATACACAATTCTGTATATATGGAAAAACATATTTACATTTCATCAATAATTAAATGAGCTTGTCATTAAAGTGTGAAGAGGAGTGTGTTCTGTAGAGAGTGTGTACTAACAAGACAATTCAGCTTCAGAGACAAGGACAGTAGAAATAAAAATATACAGTAAAAGTCAAATAAAAACTCAGAAAAGCAACTTTTATAATATAAATATAGCAGTTTTTCCACAGACCACGTTATACTGAATATAATATATTATATCCCCTTCAGTAATTGAGTAAGTGTGTCATTAAAGTGTGAGGAAGAGTGTGTTCTTACTACACAATTGACAAAACATGTCATTTGATCGGGGGTCCCGGGCGGCTGCATGCCCTGGACTTCCGTTTGCCGAAGCTTTGTGACTGTGTAGCATGAGAAGTGTGTGAAGGGCCGCAGCGCTGTGTGTGTGTGTGTGGTGTCGCGTCGCGTTAGTGTAAAGCTGTGTGTTCCTGCCTGTGTCACTGGGAGTCACCAGAAGAGGGAGGGACTTGGTGCGGGGATACAATGCTGGTGTTTGTGTAACAGCCCCTGCGTGGCGGCCGGCCCTCTCAGCTCCCTCTCTGCCTCTTGGTTACGGTTGCTGCACTCATTGTCGGGGAGCAGGAAAGGGGAAAGTGGACAGCTTGATCCTGTCCGGCGGACGCATGGGCCCTAGGTAAGGACTCTGCCACTAGGAACAGCCTCCGAAACTGGAAAACACCCCAGTTTATGTGTGAGAGTGTGGTGGGACGTTTTAGTGGTGTGTCCTGTGGTGGGAGGGTGTGTGTGTGAGTTGGCACCAGATGAGTGTGAAAGGAGTGGAGCTGAAAGGAAAGTTTCAGAGTGAAAGGCATGCTCAGAATGTGCCTGGGCTCCACAAAGACAGACAGAGTGGAAGAGGGAGGATGTGGCAGGAGAAAAGAGAGAGAGTGGGATGAAGGGCGCGCAAGCTGAGGTGAGCATGCAAGAAGACCTGCCTCTGATTTGCACTGGTTTTGAGACAGAAACGGGCGCTGACGGTTGTATGGGGGGTAAAAATAGACCAAGAGAGGCACAGATTAAGAGCCAGATTAGTTAGTGAGACTGCGAAGGCAGAGGAAAGCAAATGAAAGCAGAGGAAAGCAGAGGGAAGTAGAGGGAAGCAGAGGAAAGCAGAGGGAAGCAGAGGAAACCAGAGGGAAACAGATGAAAGCAGAGGAAAGCAGAGGGAAGTAGAGGGAAGCAGAGGAAAGTAGAGGGAAGCAGAGGGAAGTAGAGGGAAGCAGAGGAAAGTAGAGGGAAGCAGGGGAAAGCAGAGGGAAGCAGAGGGAAGCAGAGGAAAGTAGAGGGAAGCAGAGGAAAGTAGAGGGAAGCAGAGGAAAGTAGAGGGAAGCAGAGGAAAGCAGAGGGAAGCAGAGGAAAGTAGAGGGAAGCAGAGGAAAGTAGAGGGAAGCAGAAGAATGCAAAGGAAAGTAGAGGAAAGCAGAGGAAAGTAGAGGGAAGCAGAGGAAAGTAGAGGGAAGCAGAGGAAAGCTTAGGGAAGCAGAGGGAAGTAGAGGAAAGCAGAGGGAAGCAGAGGAAAGCAGAGGAAACCAGAGGAATATCGAGGAAAGCGAAGGAAAGCAGAGGAAAGCAAAGGAAAGCAGAGGAAAGCAGAGGGAAGCAGAGGAAAGTAGAGGAAAACAGAGGAATGCAGAGGGAAGCAGAGGGAAGCAGAGGAAAGTAGAGGAAAGTAGAGGGAAGTAGAGGAAAGTAGAGGAAAACAGAGGGAAGTAGAGGGAAGTAGTGAAACAGAATTCTTAGAAGGAATGCGGTGCAGGCTGTGAAGTAAAACTACTGACTTGGCGGACTGTACAGTTCCTTGAGATGTTCCAAGTCGACTGTGGTCCTCTCTGCCGATTGGGGTCATCCGTCCGAGGCCTTTGTTTATGGTTAATGTTTAAGCTCAGAAATCAGGAGCAGTAAGCCCCCCCCCCCCGTCTGGAGCCGCCCCCTCCCTGCTAATTCGGGAGGTCCTGACCCCCTTAGCTTTAAGATTAGACAAACACTTTAATCTCTATCTTCGATCGGATGTGGACCTTTACTTTGCTGGGAAAATTCACTTCACCCAAGCTCAAATTTGTGGCCGTTTCACGTTCCAGGGCTGTCAGGGGCATCACAGGGACACCTGAGTCCACCGGATAAAGACTTCATTTGTAATTAGATTAAATTACCAGCTTCCTGCTCCGGCGCCCTCTTTCCTGAAAATGTAATCCTGTCTTACTCTCGTACGGATGTTCTTTTCCTGCATGCATAATATCCTAATAAACGTGCACTTGTTTAGTATTCATTAGGGGAAACCAGTATGTACATTAGAATAAAGCAAATACTATAATAAACAGGGATTTTGTTTGTGCTGGGCCTCTTCTCGTGGAAATACGATATTGCTTGTAGTTTTCATTAAATTCCTAGTTTGGCTCAATCAAGTTCTTCATTAAATGAATTCCGGAGCCGCTGCTGGAGTTTTACAAATGGCGGAAATATCTGGTTCTTCAAACCAGCTCACAAACATCAAGCGCTTTTTGTAAACAACAAAATGTTTTCCATTTATTCTCTTCAATCCCCAGAATCCATCTCTGTAGCATTTTTCTCATCTATGACTGTGAAAAGCCCTGAGAGCCCCACAGCCGATTGATATTTTTGAATGAAACTTAAACACTCGTTTTAGAAAGGCGGTTCTCTCGTGCATTTTACAGATTTTCCTGTTTTTGTCACTCTGTGAGATTGCTCAAATATAACGTGCAATACAATCTATTGTTATTTTTAGTGTTAGCTTCTGTTTTGACTGGCAGAAAGATGCTCAGTGTTGATTTGCACAGGCTTGGGAACACTATTTCATATGTTCAGCAGTAGTGGTAGCCCATCACGTCTCTCTAGCACCAGTTAAACTGGTTTATGGTTCCTGTGTGTGATATCAGAGACTGTTTATTGTCCAGGAGATGATGGAGTGCATTTCTAAGTCTTGGTTTCTCTCTGGGGTTGTCCAGTGTGCTCTTAGTGCGGTGTTGGGTGGTTTATGGGTGTCAAAGCTGGTCCTGGAGGGCAGGTGTCCATCACAATTGGATGGATCCCCCAATCAAACCCACCAAAGGTTGAAATGAGCTACGTCTGGTTTGTTTCAGCGCCTGGACGTTCAGCATTATTTCCTAACAGAGCTTCTTGCTAGCGTCTCCCTAGAGACATTCTCTGGGACAACGTCTGGAAAAGCAACTTACAGAATCCCTTACTTGAACTGAACTTACAATTCAATACAATTCCAGTTCAGTGCAATTCAATTCAATCCAGCCTGTGGCTACAAGTATGAATCCTTACTGAATTGGTTACATGAACTGAGTTCAGTTCAGTTCAATTCAGTCTGTTATTGCAGAGATCCTGAGCTCTTTGTTTCTTTAGGTACCGAAGAGATGACCGAGGTATCCTGAGGAACTTTCTGAAGCGCCTACAGACCCCACTTCAAGTCCACCTCTAGCGTGAGTGTGAGAGAGATACAGCGAGAGAGAGAGCGAGAAAAGCCCATCAGTGCTGCCGCACACAGGTTAGCCAGGCAGGCCCTGGCAGGCCGGGCCTAAATCTGAGCTTAGGACACACAGAGTGAGAGGAAGAGGAGGGTGAAGGCAGCGGATTTGGAGAACAGAAGGCCTGGGGGCTGCGGTGCAGGATGCCTGAGAAGAAAATCAGGTAAAACTCTCATTTTCTGTGAATTAACACGCGAGACTGATCTCTTCAAACATGAAAGAACTAGTTTAAACCAAAAGGTCAACGTATTGAGTGACAACCTATGGACCCCATTATCTGTAGACGTGTTCCTACGTGTTGGTTAATGTGTTCCCCTGATTCTTTGTGTGTGTGTGTGTGTGTGTGTGTGTGTGGACGGATTTGCGTGTGCCTGTGTGTTTGCATGTGTTTCCTGCTGATTGCAGCCTCCCTGCTAAGCTGATTAATGGGGGCGTGGCAGGGCTGGTGGGCGTCACCTGCGTCTTCCCCATTGATCTGGCCAAGACCCGCCTCCAAAATCAGCAGGGTGCCCAGGTCTACAGCGGGATGTGAGTACGCCTAGAAATCTTTTCTCTTTGTCTGCGCTGTGCTGTCATTCGGTGTTAAAGGCTCAACAGTGCCCTGAAGAGCTACAGGTGTCTGATGTGTGTAAGCTGTATAGAATTAAAACCCCTTAACCCCCAGGGGTCCATATGTGGCCCGCTGCTCGCTCTAATAACTGCACAACTTAGTTACATTTAATTACTTAATCATTTATCCTAATCCTTTGATAAATAACTGAATAAAAAGTTGGGGTTTGTTTAAAAATTTCTAACTTTCAAGATGTAAAAAGTCATTTTTACTGGGGAGACACATGCTGACAGGTTTCTCGATGGTGGGGGTGAAGGGAACTGGGGTCTCTTCATTTATTTTTTATTCAAAACTTATCCACCTAATCCAGAAAAAACCCAGTTTTGAATAGAAAATAAACGAAGAGACCCCAGTTCCCTTCACCCCCGCTGTCGAGAAACCTGTCAGCAAGTAAAAATGACTGTTTACATCTTGAAAGTTAAAAATTCCTCTTTAATTGCCGGCATTTTATTCAGTTATTCATATTATTGTAATATGGGTACGATAATGGAAATATGTACAGCTGTGTGCAAACGTTAGGGCACCCTTGGTCAAATAGCATGTTTTGTAGAATTTTTAAGGGCAAATACGCTGCAACCTCTACAGAGACATACATCTGTACAATTTAATATATTATTACTGCATATTTATTAAATTAAGGGGAAAAGTGTGGCCCATGCGAAAAAAGGTTGCAAAAACATGTTAAAAAAAACTTTGGCAGAAGATTAGCATCGTTTGGGAGAATGTGGAAGATAGATTTATTTACTTTTGCTTAGGAATGAACAGAAGATCAAACTTTTGCATGTGATTGTATCTCTGTACCATATCTCAAAACCATCGCTACACAATGGGGATCAGACAGCATGTCAGCAGTGCTTCGATCAGTTCGTACTCCAGAATCGGGTGTTTCATTTCAAACCAGCAGAAGAAAAGTCAGAGGAAGTCCGTTGTTAAGCAGTGTTGCTGTCTTGCATGAAACTTTACAGCATTATCTTACAATGAAGCCCTGCAGATTTTTGACATGGGGATGGTTTCTGAGCCATCAAGTCCAGTCTGCATTAAAAGCAGAGCTGAAAAACACAGACAGCAGCCAGCCTAAAGGGTGTTTCCCCTCAAAACAGAGGGCGGAATGGCCCATGTGGGATGCATAAGGCCGTGTTTACATCCTGACTGGGCGGAGAGTGGCTGTGGTGAACCTTATGACCATGTGACAACCGCCTGAGCCTCGTGCTTCCACCCTCTGCAGCTCGGGGAAGTGTGCACACCAGTTTCAGCCTCCGTCTGTGTTGTTATTTTGTCCTTTTGCGTAAACTGCACAGTCACCAAAGTGCTAGCATGCTGTGCGACGCCACTGAAAGAGCAAAGTTGCCGCAGCAGAGTGGAGGTTGTTTGGCTTCCTCCGCCCTCTTTGTTTACTTACATAAGAATCCCGGTGAATACCTAAGCGAGTGGAGGGGAAGAGGCTCGCTGCCATGCTCCAGGCTCTCTTTCCAGCAGCATACTGTCTTCTAAGAGCGCTCAGTGAAAGCGAGTTAAGGGGATGTTTTGGACGCAATTACTAACAGGAACTCTGAGTCACAGCTCCATTTATGGTCTATTATTTCTGTTGTTTCACAGCCTGTTTTTGATTCTGTTCTAAATGCTGGAGTCTAACGACATCCCACGAGAAAACTAAGGACAGATCTTCAGTTTATTGTGCTGGGAATTAGCCATGTTTGAAGGTGCTGCAGGTAGTTTGAGGGGAAAGTGTATGCGTCTTAGAACGTTTCATCCTTCTTTAGCTTATCCTAACCAATGCTGCTTATTCTAAATGTATGTTTTTAAAATTCACTTTGTGTTGGATCGAATAGTGTCGCTCAATTCTCCACACAGTTGCTGGTTTATGTATCATTCTTCTGCAAGAGAATAGTCCTCTTGTAGAAAAAATGGTACTTTGGAGAAGTATTCTCCAAAAATTAACCACGATTATATCCGGTCTAAAGAAAAGCAAAACGTTTTGAGTTTGATGTCTAAGCCCCCCAGTCTCCAGTCCTTTCTCCCATTGTGCTGCATAGGAAGAGCTGGACCAGCAAGTTCAAAATGAGCGTCCAGTAAGTGATACAGAACTGGTTGGAGGCTTGAAAAAGCGTGGGCAGGGGATACTTCCAAAAACAGCTGGAAAGAAAGAATGTAGCCAATCTGTGCCGCTGGGGTAAAGGCAAGGGGGTCATTTTGATGAAACTTGTACAGAAGGGTCTTGCATTTATTAAATTGTATTTATATATTGTCGGTTACAGTTTTTACATTTGTTTTAAGTATTTCTAATATTTTCCTGTTATACAATTTTGAGAGAACAGTCTGAGGGTCCCCAAAAGTCTGACCTGAAGTGTAATTGCCAGATATATGTGACATACAGGCAGACTTTAACCCATAAAAGCTCTAGACTGACTACATCCTGCGGCTTATTTTTCATTAACTACATGCAAACTAGTGGAGCAGTTCTTAAATATTAGGAGTAGAAATAAAATCCTGGTCTTTTTTCATGACGCCATTTCTGCACAGCATTTTTATTGCATTTTATAGAAGAGATTTCTTGATCATTAATATTCCCTTTGGCTAAAAGCTTGTTTTCCTTCGTTGTGAAGGTTGGACTGTTTGACTAAGACAGTGAGGACGGAAGGATACTTCGGCATGTATCGAGGTATGGCAGACTGTTCTTGTTTATATTCATATCAATCACATATGTGGGTGTCTTAACCCATTAACACAGTATTTACTCTGACTAAATACAGTAACCAAGGTCAAAATATTTATATGTTTATATGTTAAATATGAGGAAATATTATCCTTAAAGTGATAGTTCACCCTAAAATAATAATTTGATGTTTATTTGCTTACCCCCAGGGCATCCAAGTCGAAGGTGACTTTGTTTTCTCAGCAGAACACAAACG
>JBBKCR010000031.1:10123122-10133235 GCA_037577295.1 Ladigesia roloffi | reverse complement strand
GACACGTCCAGATTACACCTTGTGGCTCGTGACGACACATTGATGTCTTAAGACATGAAACGATCGGTTTTTGTGAGAAACTGAACAGGATTTATATCATTTTTTACCTCTGAAAGATGACCGTTTGCGTTTGTGTTCTGCTGAGGAAACAAAGTCACCTTCGACTTGGTTGCCCTGGGGATAAGCAAATAAACATCAAATTTTCATTTTGGGGTGAACTATCCCTTTAAGGGCTTTCATCTGATTTTAAATGTGCATCTTAAAGCAGAGATGCGCTCTGGCCAACATAATGGGTTATGAAGTGCCAGTTTCATAAACAGGGATTAGACCGTTAACGAGACTTGTGTTCATGTGACCTGCTGTTCCTCGCTTTATAAGTGTCCGGATAAGATTGGTTCTCCTCATTATTGTCAATGTTTATGCAGAAATAAATCACTATTTTAAGGTGACAATGTATTTTTAGTCATTTTAATGTGATGATGTGTTTGAGGCTTAGTATGTTTTAGTTCATTTCTTGTTGAGGTGATAAATCGTTGTTTGTCATTACAGTGCAGAGCTGTACTCTGAGTTCCAGTATCAGAGAACCGAGCCCTCTCGTTATGTTTCTAACATTTTTATATCAAATTCCGCCCCCAATGTGAGGGATTTCTCTCAACATGGCAACAAGATGTGAGAGTTCTGATCTCCTCCAAACTAAATTGCAAATAAATTATAAATGGTGACTTGGCATGCTAAAAAAGAGTCACATCCCACACCGGCCGTCGCTTTGGGAAGCAGTTTGTCCAGCTGATTGACGCTGAAGTGTCTGACAGTCTGACCCAGGGGCGCTGGACCTGCTTCTGGAGATGCAGACCCCTGCAGAGTTTACTTCCAACTTCAATCTAACACGTCCTGATGCTCCTGAAGACCCTGATTAGCTGCAACAAAAGGGCTTGATGAGAGCTGGAGCTCTGCTGGGTGGAAGGGCTTTGAGAGACGCCGCCCTGTTTGGTTTGGCCGCATGTGGACATTTAGGTCAGCCTGAACCACAGGGATGTCCAGATCATCAGCTGTGCTTTGGGGGAAAAGCAGGAGAGCCTCAATGAAAGCCACAATCAAAATAGTGCCTATTTATGACCAGGTATGATCTAACCTAATTAGTGAAACCAACTCTGTCTATAATCTTGTTCACCAAGGCCCTCTCTCGTTATTTACCCCATAAAGATCGTCTTTCCTTTCTGTGTGGGTCGACCTGAGGAGGACGGGTTCCCCTTTCGGTTCCTCCCGAGGTTTCTTCCTCCAGTTGAGGGAGTTTTTCCTCGCCTCTGTTGCCTTTGACTCACTCACTAGGGGCTCGGTTTTAAACAGTGCTATATAAATAAAACTGAACTCAAGTGAATATTACCAAATCGATCTTAAAGAGCTCATATCATGTAAAAAAATTTTTTTCCCCTTTATAATAAATAAAGCTGTTAATGTGGTAAAGCATTCCATTTAATCCCCTGTTCAAAAAGTCTGGATATGAGTTAGGCTTCAATTCCAGCTTATATTGAATAAATTGTATTTGTGATGTCACAAAAAAACATGTACCACCCATTCGTTCATGCTGAAAAGTATAGACCGTAGAATACAGAGGAACCAGTCAGAACAGAGCTCATTTACATTTATCTGTATATAAGGCACAGTAATAAAACAGCCTCTTTAATTCTTAGGTAAAAAAAACCAGAAGTTGTTCATGTGGTCATGTAAAAATAAAGATATTAAACTACTTTAAACTTACGAGTTAAACCTCGCATGATAGAATAAAACAGGAGAAGTGTCCTTTAATCCTCCAGCACCGTTTAATTTAGCTGCAGGAAAATAACCATTAAATAATAATAATGATAATAATAATAATAATAAGAAGAAGAAGAAGAAGAAGAAGATACTCAAAGTCGCTTTACATAAAATTGAAAAGTTTACAATTTACATTGAAAACACACATACAATCAGAAAATGTTTACAATTTACACTTTACATGGCAAATACAAGGACATTATACAACATCACTATAATGGTAATCAGCAGTAGAAGAAGAAGACAAATATAACTTGCTCTGAGCAGGTGTGTAGGAGGAGAGTGACTGCTGCTCTCCCACTCAGCGAGGCTCTGGATTGCGGTGCGGTTCAGTGTGGATGGCTTTGCTGCTGATGGGCCTGGATTAAACAGAGCTGCCAAACATTATTCAACCCAATGAGCAATGCTTCAGGCAAGTGATCAGCTTCACACACATTTCGGCAAATCGCGCCGACCCTCAGCTGTCAGACGGGCACTGTGCGCCGATTCAGGATTATTTTGCTTCCTTCAGTCAGCCAACTGGAAAATCAGATGTGGCAGGAACCAAACCCGGCCTCCTGCCTCACCTGTGAGCTGAAGGCCACATTCCCCCCGGCCATGTGGTCATAAAGACTCAAATCTCTGAATCTTCACACACTGCCCTCGAGGGAGACCCTCCAGCATTCGCTCCTGCGCTTGATTCCACCGATTAAAGGTGCAGCTTAATTCATGACCCATTACAGAGAGGCAGTGAATGAGAACGGTTCAATCTTTTTGCCTTGGGCTGTTTCATTAACCCTTTCTTTTCTAGACAGAACATACAGTTCTGTAGTTTAAACCAGGGGTCACCAACCTTTCTAATACGCTAGTTCAGATTTTACCTAAACTTCATGGATAATAAACATGTTTTAAAAGCCTTTTTAAGATATTGTCATTTTCAAATTGATATGAATGCGAATGCCGTTAAAGGAGAATAGCAACAGGATAAAATGGCATCTTAGATGTTGCTCACTGTATCTAGTGGTATGTATCAATATCTGTGCATCTATTTATTGTTAGACCCCATTAACAGGTCAGTTTGCAACCTAAACATAGTATTACTGTAACAGTTTTGTCCCATTTTGTTCTACCCATGATACTCCTGGTTGGGGTTCATGCTCTCCTGTCACACCTTGTCTTATTTGTGTACAAGTGTTCTGTTCATTTAGATTCCAATGACCCCTTCCATGAAACGGTTTTATGGGAAATCTGGATTACTTTCCCTTACTTTCCCTTGAAATAAGACAGATTTTCCCTTAATTCTGTTTCGCTTAAATCTTGCCTTTCTGTTGAATGTCTTCACCTGTCTGTCTGTCTGTCTGTCTGTCTGTCACAGCTGTTCCTAGTTTACAACTGTGATTTTATACCTGTCTGTGTGTTTGTGGGTCGTCCACAGCCCAGCACACAGTGTGAACAGTGTGAAATTCTTTCTCTGTATTTAACCCATTCACCAAATGGAACAGAGAGTAGCCAGGGAAACAGTGCCCGGGGAGCAGTGTGTGGTGCCGCTAGCAGCCCTGGGATTCAAATCCACCTCCTTCTGATTGCAGGGGCAACTCGCTAACCACTAGGCCCGCAGCTGCCCCCTCTATTCCCTCCATTGCCCTCTATGTGTTAGTTATATTGTACTGTTATATACAACCCACTTCTCCTTTTTCATATTGTAGAACAGGGGTCACTGACGTGGTGCCCACGGGCACCAGGGTGCCCCCAAGGACCTCATGAGAAGCCCACAGACCGGTCCAAAATATAGCACTACTCACCAGTGAGCTACATCTAACATTTATCCATTTGCTATTTTTCTGTAATCGCATTTGCTTTTATACCTATTGGGTAATGACAATCATTTAAGCATTTAAAACATGTTTATTATCACTATGAAACACAATGTACTTAAATTGTGCTTAACTCTATCTTAATTTAATTTTAATTAAGTGGCCATTAATTTATAAACCGTTCTCTTAATTTTACCTTAAAAGTGATTTAAGGTGCGAGTGTGAAAACCATTAATCCTAAATATATGGCATTTTCTTCCTTATTTAAGGGGCAAATTTTAAAAATAAGGGAAAAATTCAGTAGTTTTACCCCTTAATCAGACTTAATCTGTACACTTTTCCACTTAATTTTCCTTACTTTACTGGAAATTAAGGTAAAAATGAAGGTTTTATTAAGGGGTAAAATTAAGAGGTTTGGTTTCGTAGTGTATACTTGAAGTTTAGGTAAACTCTGTAAACTGGTAGCCCTTCGTATGGCCCAGTACTCGTGACGTAGCTCTCAAGTTCAAAAAGTTTGGTGACCCTTGCTGTAGAAGTTGCCTGGACTGAATTCCAGCCTATTGTTATATTTACTTCTGAAACTGTGAAAATGAAAAATGTACAAGATCCCCAGTTGGTAAGGGCAAAGAGGACGAGGGCACTCTACAGAGGGACTCAAGAGGCTTCTGAGAAACTAAGCATATTGTTTAATTTCTGTTTATTGATCTGCTGTCACCTCTCCACGAGAAGGTCCTGGGATCGATATCTATGCAGAGTTTGCATGCCCTCCGCATGTTTGCCTTGATTTCCTCCCAGAGGTCCGGTTTCATCCCACAGTCACCAGACATACACCTCAGGTGACCTGGAGGTGATAAATTGCCCCTAGGTGCAAGTGTGCTTGTGTATTTGCCCTCAGGTCGACTTTGCCCTTTGAGTCCTTGGAGCTCTTGACCCCGGTCAGGATAAGCGGCTCAGATGATCATCTGAGAAACTGGCATTGAACAATCAGCATCTCAGCCTCCATTCTTGCCTGTTATCCCAACAGAGTTTGATCCATTACAGACATGAATCAATTTTAAAACCTCTCTTCACGCCCTGTATTTCCACCTGCCTCTCCAGCCACTCCCATGGTTGCGTCATTGGACTCCTGATTAAATACAGATGTATCTGATAGGAGACCTTGGTAGGTAATCGTTTGTGTTCATTCTGAGCTCTAATGTATTTCCAAAATGTTTGATAAAATGTATAACCCTTCACATATTCATCACCTACGATCTCCTCAATCCCTCCAGTCGTCACTCCTTCACCTGCCACTCCTTCCTCGTCTGCCTCTTCTGTAACTGTTCCATTATTTTCCTGATAACATGATACATTTTATTTAAATGTGTACCATTAGGCTTGCCATATGACTTTTGTATGAAACCCTCAGTAAATTTATCCTAGAGGAAGGTTCTCTTTGTCGTATCAGAAAAATATAATCTTATTTGGAGTGACTTTTCTGACTTGTTTCTCCAAGCCATCATTGCTCTCATGGCCAGTCAGCTTGACTGTAGTCTAACATTAATGTTTTTTTAGCAAGCCATTGTTAGCTACAGTAATAGCTTTTGTAAATCTTAGCCAGTCACAAACGGCCAAATGTGCCGATCAAAACCTTTAGGTTGATTTAATCATATCCATTGTTTAACTTAATAAACCGCGCATGCTAATTTACTTTATGTACTACTTTACCTCTTCTTTTTGATTTGTACTATTTTTAATATACTATTCGGTGTGGTAGTAGGGAATTGAGGATGCTTATAATAAATTTAGAATTAAATAAATTAAAACTTTTAATAAACTTAAAATAAAATGAAGTGCATAGAAATGAATGTACATTTCCAGTTACAGTTACGGCATTTAACAGATGCTTTAATCCAAAGTGACTTCCATTCCCTAACCACAGGGGGCAGTCTTCTTGGAGCAACTCGGGATTAAGGCTCTTACTCAGGAATCCAGTGGTGTGCTGAAGGGAGGATTCGATCCCATGATCTCTTGGTACAGAGGCAAGGATCCTACCAATTAGACTCCGACACACAGATCCAGCATGTCAACATCTGTCCTCAAAGTGAAATGTCTTTCTTTGGATAACTTTAGAAATAATTTTAACTTCAAGTGGCCATGGAAACAATTCAGCTAGTGCGAACCCTCAACATGGATGGTGGTGTTGTGACAGTAACTAACATGTGACGTGAGACTTGTCAGGTTATATTTGGTGTAAGCCAGCTTGAATACCTAGCATTTTATCATCAGAACATTGATAAGCTAATCTGATACAGCCTTACAGTTCACAGCAGTAGAATATTACTAAATTATTACATTTATATTTGGTCAGTAATTTTGTTGTACCCATAGCTATGGTAATTGTTGGAGCATTATGCAGTAGCATTATGTCTGAAGGGCAACCCAGCTAGCAGGTGGAATTAGACCAACTGGGGAAAAAATGAAAAAGGAAAAAAATGTAACAAGCAATGAATATATGAAATAATTAATTAATTAATAAAAGTGACAAGTGACAATTGTTTCCATAGCAATGAAAACTGCCTCTTGAACTCTCCAACTATAAAGATATGCAGCCTCTTTTATATGGTGATAGAAATCAACCGAGAAACCTCTGATTTCACATGCTGATCCATTTTAGTGCAGGTAATCAAAGGGACAAAAGTGTGTAGATGTATTGTGATGACATATCGGGCAAGATTTGAGTAAATAGAAGGCATAGAAATTAAAGAGCAGAAGGAGGAGAAGTGAGAGTGTGTGTGATTCGGCCTCTACTCCCTCAGGCTCTGTGCTAAATAGGCCACAGGGCCACTGGGTCCTCCAGCGATATGCTAGCCCCTGTGAGCAAACTAGGAGTGCACATATTTGGCTCTGCTTTGCACTTCACAGAGATGCCTCTGCTAAATAATTCATATCCCGCACAGTTATTAGGGAGTGCTTAATGGAAACGTAGCTTCATGCGCCCTGCGTGACAGCCCATGGCTCACATGCGATGGAGTGCTAGCTTAGCTTAGCCTAGCCTAGCCCTGGTTGTACTTGCGGTTTGAACTCCTTAGCATGAGCTAGAGTTGCCCTAGTGCCTAGAAAAATATCAGAGCTTCAGGCCTGAAAGTGTTAGGAGAAAACAAAAGATTTTGCAAATTGAATACACTCGTCTCTTCTGTACAGACTTGCAGCCATGTGGCAAATGAGATGGTAACTATCATGTGAAGCAAGGCGTCTGGCTATAGCTGGCTAATGAATTATATTAGCCATTACTGGTTTAAATACCCAGCAGTTTATCATCAGAACTTTTGCAAGCCAATTTAATAACAGCCTTACAGTTCGTAGCTGAAGAACATTAATTAATTATTTTATAAATCATATTTCTTGTTCAGTAATTATATTGTACGCATAGCAATGGGATTATTAGTAGCATTATGCTGGAGCATTTTGTCTGTGCCTTGTGTAGATTGTTAAGTTCTATTGTTGTTCAATTTAAAACCATGTTGCATCCAAAAAATCAAATATAATTAACCAGATACCGAACAGAAATCTGTTCAAATGTCCAAGTCTGTTTGTGAAATGGACCAGTTGGCACTAATATTGATTTCTGAAGGCTTCTGATTTAAGCAAAACAGTGCCATAGTCAGCTGGGATGTACAAACTTTACGGCTTGCATTTGATGGCTTGCATTAAAAATATTTTGGCACTTTATTTGGATGTAGATATTCAGCTTGTCTTGAAGCGAACTCAAGTAAAATGAAATATCATCCAATAAATTAACCGAACTCCAATCATAACTTTTACCCTAAACCTAACCTTCATCAACTACTGATGTTGACAATCCACTGAGTTTTATCAAATAGTTTGTTAGCAGATTAAAGTATCTATATATTGTCTAAAGGAGATGGTCAAAACAAAAGTGTGACCAAAAGATAAAATGAGTAAATAAATAAACAAACAAATAAATGAATACATACCTAGCTACCTACATACATACATACATATGTAGATACTGGACATGAATAAATACATAAATAAACCTAAAATACTCCTCTGTGAGCTAACAGCTCTGCTTTTTCACTGAACTCTCTGAAA
The DNA here is from genome assembly GCA_037577295.1 of Ladigesia roloffi. Taxonomy (NCBI): domain Eukaryota; kingdom Metazoa; phylum Chordata; class Actinopteri; order Characiformes; family Alestidae; genus Ladigesia; species Ladigesia roloffi. The sequence goes on along the minus strand of JBBKCR010000031.1, from coordinate 10,125,532 downwards.
AGTGGAGTTTTCTCATTTTAAATCACTGTGCTCATATCTGCAGCGTCACTTAACTGCTATACTCATTCCCATCTGATCATGACAGGCAAGTTCAACACTTTCAGTGCCATTAGTATGTAGGCCTGCATATTAATATTTATATAATATTCCATTTCATATAAAACTCGGAGCAGCAGAGATGAGTCTGTTTGAACATCCCTCTGCTTTCCAGATCGCCTGAATTCATGTTGACTGTAATGTGTTTTTAATTGAGGAGAGGTCCCGTGTGCTGGTGTTTGTGTGGAGCTGTAGCTCTGAGGGAACAGAATAAATGAAAGGTTGACTGCGTTGTTTGTTTTGGACTAAAACATACTCAGTCTAGTTACTTCACCCAGATACATTTCATCTCACTTTAGATCCTATTAATACTTTTAGAGTCAAAACCTCTTTCAGCTTTAGAGGTGTAGTTCTTCAGTATTACTCAGTATACTTAGTATTGTGTTCCTGCACCTGACCTGATATTTATAAATAATTTGCAGTTTACACCTGGACACTTCAAGCATCTTCAGGATCAAGATTACATGTTGATTAGGCCAAGCCACATAAGGCGTGAGGATGCAAGCAATAAGCATTTAAAACATGAAAATCGGATCATTCAAACCACTTCAGGAGATGGTTTGAAATGCACGAAGCCAAGTTACATTAATGTTAATGCACTCGTCTCTTCAAGACACATTAGACAATCCAAACCTCTTAAACTACAATCGCAGCATCACGCACTGCCCTGGTTATGGAAGACACAGCGCTAAAGGCAGCATCACTGCTCTTTCAGTTCCAATAACATTAATTCAGCATCCAACTCTGGACAGGCTAGCTAGCTCCAGTTTGGTTAAACTTCACCTTGCATCTTTGTTTTTCTTCATCTCATTGTGTTTTAACACACACGGTTTACGATGGTGATGAAACAGGAGGATAATTTTTATCTCATTTTGAAAAAGAACAGAAAAAAGAGAAGCAGCAAAGCCAACTGGTTGTCGAATATGAGCTGATTTGCATATTCCTCATCACATACTGATCAGATTTCAGCATGAGTGAAGACACATTTGACTACCAAACTCACGTGGCTTAAATCAGCAGAAAGTCCAGATACTCCTTCCTATAAGTGACAAGTATCTTTGACTGCAGGCTAGTTCTGAAAGGGTTCATCATTGTTTTTCCTTCCACTGCCTAGAGATGAGTGTGATGGAAACACATGTCAAGTGAGCGAATTATCTGAAGGAAACTGCCCTTTCAGAATGAGATTAGCTCAATTCAGATGACTCAAACCATAGAAACCCACTGGATATTTACAGGGCTGGAACAGGTGCACCTGAGGCCCCGAGCAGAATCATGTCTGGAGCCTCAAATCAAAGACACAGTATTTACCTTTCTGAGCTTTTTACTCCTCAGCAAAATCTTGATGTCTTCCTTTGTGTTCTTCAGTCAGCATTTCTGGTCAATGTCCTGGGTAGGATTGGTCTACCACCTCCGTCTCTGATAGTTCTTTTATTTTGTTGACCAGAATCACTTTAGATGAGCTTTTCAGGAGTGCTGATTAGGTAGCAAGAGTGGTTTATTTGTTTCAAAACAAAATAAACAGCACTGTATTTATTCTGTTTACTCTTATGGCCAGCAGGGGTCTCCCCAAACCTCCAGGGTCCCATGAATTGGTGCGGTGGAGAAGACCACTGGACATTTACAACAGGTGATAGTTACAACTTTGCTGTACAGTAAAACACATTTGAACTGCCCAATCTACACTGTAGTCTACAGTTTCTATATAGCGTTGCACTATGAGAGCCCTGAAGAGTTTAGACAGCAGCAATTTGGATGGTGAAGCTAATCAGGCAGCACTACATGCTGTCAGTAATCGCAGGCTCCACCTGCCTGCTGACAGGAGGATCTCCGCATTCATCAGCCGACTCCTGCTGACTCAGTGTGTGATTGATACTCATGATTAATGTTATTTTAAAAGCATTGACTCTTCTCGTGGATCAGAATCTGTGTCACCCCATGTGTCAGGAAACCTTTGTGCAGCAGGTTTTTGATTAGAGGCCCATTAATCATTGTCTGTTATGGAGTGCATTTGTTCTTTTTCTCAAGGTCCTGGGTGTCATCACTTGGCCCTGTATTGATTTGAAGAAGACACAGGCGTCTGATGCGTTTGGTTGGGGCTCTGGTGGACACAGGAGCCAGCTGCTCTCAGCACTATGGAGGTCAAAGGGTGTGCTGATGTGGATAAACTGATCTCAGAACAGGAGCAGTGCGGGCAGATCTAGTCTCAGTACCAGGTGTCTACAGTTCATTGAAGACCAGTGTTGGGCAAGTTACTTCAAAACTGTACTGTGTTATTTATTACTTGTTACTCATTTCAAAGTAATTCATTACATTA
>JBBKCR010000031.1:9987945-10008972 GCA_037577295.1 Ladigesia roloffi | reverse complement strand
TACTACTACTACTATTACTACTACTACTACTACTATTACTACTACTACTACTACTACTACTACTACTACTACCATTACTACTAATAATAATAATAATAATAACAATAATTATAATTGTTATTATTAATGTTTGTTGTTTTTTGATGTCATTGTTATTATTGTTTTTATATTATTATTATTGTTGTTTGTTTTTGCTGTTATTATTATTCTTATTAAAACAGAATACAAGTTGAAATTTGGAGACATTAAGTGAACTAGTACTAGATGCTGGAGTGAAAGGAGAAGCAATTCAGGAAAGTAGTGGGGCACAGAACCATGGAGGGTTTTAAAGGTCATGAGAAGCAGCTTAAATTGAATATAGGAAGATGTTAGTAATCAGTGAGATTTGTGAAGAAGTTGGGAGAGTTGTTCACACTTCTTAATAAAGGTGAGAACACGAACAGTAGAGTTTTACTTATACTGTAGTGCAGCAGTGTTTTTTGTTGGAAGATCAGGAAATTATAGTACTACAGTTATAAAGATGAGATGCAAGCATGAATAATTGTTTCAGCATCCTTCATGGACAGTGGCTGAACTATTATGAAAATTAAAAAACGAATGGAATGGAAATTCCTTAAAACAGTAAATAACACTGGATAATACAATCAGTGCCTTTAAATGGTAAATAACAGTGTACAAAGAAATCAATGCCTTAAAGGGGAAATATTATGCAAAACTTACTTTAAAAAAAACTATTTATAAAAGGTGTATGGGTTTTACAAAACATGCTCCTGAAGTTCTTTGCATAAAATCTCTTTTAACATAAAGATACCTTTATATGAGCAGCTTTATTCTTCACAGTTTTGTTCTTCATAGTTTCGGTCCCTTTCAAATTGAGCTGTTTCAGGGCTTTGTCCCTTTCATGCAAATAAGCTGTTGCTAGCCACACCCACCTATCTCATGCCTAAGAATGAAAGTAAATGAAAAGTTTAAAGATTAAAGATTAAAGATTAGTTAAAAGATACTTATCTGTGGAGAATCACAAAAGTCATCATTTGAAAGTGCTTACATCTCCCTCATCTGCTGACTTCTTGTGGATAGCAGGTGTAGATCCCACCAAAACACTCAAATTAGTTCCTTATTCACAGCTCCTTATTCAAATTTACCGTTAAATACTTAAGGTGGAACATTTTAAGTTGAAACGAATTTGATTATTGCTGGGATATGGCCATTGAAAATGAAATGGAGCCGCCCAGTCCTTCGGGCGTTTCTTTGTCTGGGAGAAAGTGGAGGGATTTGTGCTGTTCTTTGCAGCAACAGCAGAACACTTAGTGAGTAACTTGCCTTTGCCTGTAGATGTAGTGCTCAGTTTATCTGTGTTCGTAAAACTAGCAAACAAAATGGCAGATTTTCAAGTAATCTAGTGAATGGGGTCTCTAAAGATGAGGGGTGGTTCTATACTAATTATAATCCATCCACGTGGCTCATTTTTTAAGGGACTGAGATGGTCAAGAATAGAGCTGGTGAGATCTCTATATATGAGAGTGATTTTATGCTAAGAATCTCATGAAGACCTATTATAAGCGTCTTTAGCATAATATGTCCCCTTTAAAATGGTGTAATACAATTAAATAGCTGTTTTGGTTCGGAAATATGTCAGTTAATCAAATTAAACCTTAAATTGTTAGAACACAAGGAAATGCCCAAAGAGTGCATATATAAGGACCTAATAAAGCGGCACATCAGTGTATATTCCCAAGAGTTTTAATCCAGTTTAATCACATTGCTAACAATGGCTGGAACTAGTGAGCAATATGCAAACCTATCGGGCTAACTGTAGTCTGAAATATTTCTTAAAGGCAAATCTCCAATAAGCAGAATGAACCTGTCTGGCCCTGAGAGCCTCTGTAAGGGAGCTTTTATTATGTCTAGAAAATATTCTTCTTTAAAGGGTCATCATGTCAACTCCACTTAACCCCTCAGTGATTTGTGGCTGACAGGAAGAAACTATTACGGAAAACGCTAATGAGATCCAAAAGCACAGCCAGGAGTTAAGGAGCCTAATTTTGAGTAATTGCAACCAAGTTCCTTCTTGTTGGCGCAGGCATATGATATCATTATTTCATCAGCTGTGGAACGGACAGGGTGCCCTCCATAAATCCACATTACCTCCAATTTCTCTTCTGGTGGTGCAGCCACTTAAATCAATATCACATTCACATTACCTCCGCGTAACGAACACCACATTCTCCAGTCTGGGAAATGGCTTATTTATCGTGTAAATGTCACAGATTTTATGTTTCCAATGACATGTTGCACTCAGATGTTATCCAGCTGAAATGAAGGCCACTGTCCAATTTTCAGCAGTTAGAAGGCTGATCGAGTGTGATGTGGGATCTGCTGGGGGTGGTGGATTCGGCGACTGACTTGAGATCCATGCTATTGACAGAATAAATGTGTTGCAGTTATGTTGCTTCATTTTGCAATTCCAGTGACTTTTGATTATTAAAGGGCCCATGTTTTCACTTTTCTGAGTTTTGGAATTGCAATTCTAACTTGAAATTTCTGGCTTAAATTTCAAATGTCAATGTAGAAATTCCACTTACAAACAAGACAAATATAAAACCTAAGCTGAAATAAATTCTGTTTCCAGTGTGTTTTGTGATGTCACTAAACCAACACGTTTACATTTACATCTCTTTATTCAGCCTACTGCAATTTAGCCCCACCCACTCGCACTGAAGTTCCAAGTATTGTTTCAGGCCCATCCTGCCTTTAATTGGGCTGTAGCACAGGGTAGCCAATTAGAAAAGAGGTTTTTACACATATCAGGCATAGTAACGGAAACAGCCTGATGGATTGTATGGTTGGAAAATGATCATGTAAAATAAATAGTGGGTAAAATACTTGCCTGTGAACCTGATAACCACAAAGTTGCAGGTTCAAACCCCTCCAGTCCTTGAGCAAGACACTTAACCCTTAGTTGCTCTGGGACTGTCCATGTAACTAATGATTATTAGTCAGTCTGGATAAGAAGGTCTGTCAAATGGCACTTTATGAGCCAAATGTGATGGAAAAAAATTAAATAGAAGGAAAATATAATACTTGAGCCCTTTCATCCTATCAGATTATTTAATTGCTAAAATTGGGCCAAAGTAATTACATTTTTGTTAGATTACATAAAGACCTTGGTTCATCACAACACCCAATATCTCACCTGGAGCTGTGATTGGTCACCCCATCAGAAACACTGATTGGTTGTAGGCTCATTTGCATATCTCAGCTTTCATGTTTATCATTATAGTAGAGAACCTGTGATAACAATTAACTGACGATTTATCATGTAGCCCTTCAGCAAAACCTTTGTAATGTTAACAAGCATTTACGGTGTAAAGGGATAGTTTGACGCTGGGCATTGCTTATGCTACACAAATGCATCACTTGGAAAAGTCGAAAGTGACCTCACAGTTACAGCTTTGACAGATTCTAGTTTTTGATACGAGGCCTACCTCTGGCTGACCTGTGACGTTCCAGCTAAAGCTCCAGATTCCAAGAAATAATCCCTCTCGGATCCGCTCCGACGTCACGTGCTACACACTTTCATTTGAAACCACAATGTTTTTCCACCACATTTTGGTCGAGTACTGACCTTTCCAAACCTTCACAGATAATGATTTTAGATAAGTCACCGCGAGCGTATGAATGCTATCGTCTCCCGCAGGCCCCATTGAACATTTAGGTCCTCAATAGCTGTCCTTTGACAATAAGAGCTAAGACACACAGGCTTTGCAATAATAACTCGTTCTCCTTGCTAAAGTCTCAAACATGTTTTTGTCCCCTGTCAACCACATGAAAGATCAATAATTTTGGGAGAAAATCAAACTTGCTATCACCCTGTTCCAAGTGGAAATAGTCTAAAGACCACAGTCGGTTTTCGAGAGCAGAATCCTTTCCTCCACTGTAAAAAAAAAAGGTCACAGCATTCAAGGTTCTTTCACTGCAAAGTTTACACTGTCTATCAGAAAGTCTAGCAATTACTTTCTTTTTTGGGAAATAGGATTTTTCTCACAGTTGCCTCTCAGATAAATAAGAAACGACACTTGCAAAAGGTTCAGGTAGCATCAAGCAAAAGATATATTTATCTTCAGTATTCACATTCATGTCCTGTAAGTATCTTTCCTGATAGGAAGAGCATGTTTTAAGGTCTGCTTTAGAAATCAGGGCATCTTTTTCCCTTATCTTGTCAAGATCAACTTTACAAAGCCACACATTAATATAACCACAAAGAAAACATCAACACATTCATAAAAGGTAAAGATACACACATATATATTAATTAATTCATTTTCTGTAACTGCTTAATACAGACCAGGCTTCTCTGAGCCTATCGTGGGGCCAACAAGGCAGAGACTCAGGGAGCAATGTGGGAGGAACCCGGAGACCCTGGAGGAAACATACACCACCACCAGGAGAACATGCAAAAACCTCACACACACACACACACACAAGAACAGGACCCGGATTCAAACCCCCAGCCCTGGATTTGTGAGGCAATAGTACTACCCACTGCGATACTGAGTTGTCTCTATAAATATAAAGTATAAAGTTAAAGTATAACTGTCATATAACTGTCACCCTTCAAAACAAAAACATTCAAACAATCTCTTGAAAATCTTTGCAAAAAATTATTTGAGTCACACAATGGATGGTGATTAATGTGGCCAAGGACACGCAGGTCCAAAAAGGTCTATTACAATCTGACCATCTGACCGGACAAGTACATGTGCTGACTTGATTTTTAACCAGGTCACCCTCAAAGCTTTCACTCAGCGCAGCGTTATCAAAATTTGAAGGCACAACCGGAGAGAGCTGACGGTACAACAGTGAGAGAAAAGGCAGCTGCCAGATGTTGAATGCAAAGGTTGAAGTCACTTTCCCACATGTTGTGTGTTTGTTTTGCATACCATAGCAGCACTCACCCTCCCCCGACAGTAAAGAACAGTCTGACTGCAGGAAAGCAGACAAAACACTCCCACGCTCCATTTTCAGAACACACCGGGCAGGGGCTGATTTTGTAAAGGCGGTTGGTTGGCAAGGTATAACAATTCTTTGTGTGCTTTTTTGTGGCAAAATAGTCATAATTTATTATTACATAATATTTTCCCAACTCTCTGCAAAAGGGGTGATGGGGAATAAATAAATGATGCAGAGAAACAGATGGACCACAGTCTGTAATTGTAAACTAAGTGCACCTATATGGTCTCTCAAATGGGCAATGAGTGAAGATTAGTTAAAGGCATTGGTTTTCATTACAGTAAAACAGGGACTTTAATTCCCATTTATGTCCTGAGGTGTGAATGCCACGGACTGAAAATAGACCAGCGTTAACATACTAAAATACTATATGAATTGGAACATAACAGTTAAGGATTTTCCATAAGCACTTTGATTTGTTGATTAATAAGTGTTTTTTAGAACACCTGCTCCACCTAGAAATGCTCCATTTATTTGGTGTAATATTGATCCTTTTTTAAGACTAAAGCCTCTAGATCAGCGTTTCTCAACGGGGGCGGTACCGCCCGCCCTGGGGGCATTATAAACCCATCCGGGGGCATTGAGAATGAGAGAGCTGTAGGGAGTGGGGCGCTCAGACTCAAATGGGGGGCGTCAGTTTTATTAATTAGACATTTTAAGCAAATACAATAAAGAGAATTTATTCATTCGGACACGAAATAAGATATAATAATAAATTCATGAAATTATTAGAAATTGGTCCGCTTAATAATTTTGGTCTTATATGAAAGAAAAGGTCTTCAAAATCAATCTCCCAAAGTTTCATCAAGAAAATAACTGGAAATGTACTTTAATGGCTATTTAAGTTGATATTGCAGCTCTCAAATCCTAAATCCTAAAGAAAGTCCAAAATAAACGCTGTTTTCGCTTGTTTCAACCGAGAAATTTCCCTGCGCTCCGGGTCTCCTCCAGAACGTCACGATCTCAAATGTCCAAATATGGTGTTTTTTCATAAACACATCCCCAGAAGCTGCCTGAGAAGCAGAAGAGCTGATCTAGGATCACCTTTTTTGGCCACACCCATTAAAAATACTGTGGAAGCTGATCCAAGGTCAGCCATTTTTATGACTGCTCAGTAAAAAACACTGAAATGTTTTGCTCAGTTTTATTTGCTTACAAATACTACCGAGTATCTGTGGTCCAGTTGCTGCTGTATTATTTATGTCTCCATACTTGCTGCTTATTTTTTGTACAGATACATTTTTTGCACACCTTTTTCACTAGCACAACACATACAGAACTGCTGCTGAGACATTCTGGTGGTTTTGTTTGTCTTGTCATCCTTGTCTTGTGTTCCTGTCTTGTTTTAGCATTAGATATATGTCCTTAAGTTATGTTAAGTAATGTTAGTAGTGTTAGGTGTTGTCATATAGGTTGTGCATCACTGGAGGACAGTGAGAAGCGTACTTTTAAATCCTGTGTATGTCTAGTGTATGTTAAAGCTGACTTTGACTTTATAATCCACATCCCCAAGGCCTCAACACATCACTGAAGAGCTGCATGCAGTTTGAGCAGGATGAGGTATGTGTAGAATATGTAATTCCATAAAAGATTGAGGTGACAATAGAGTCCCAGTGTTAGCTGTAGTTTTAGTTTTAAAATAAAGAACAACATTTGGACTGTACAAGCATGCAAAGCAACCGTTTACGCTTTTAGCTTCAGTGACTCCACACTGTTATGGATTTACCGCCGTGTTGACAACAATGTCGTTTTAATGGCCATCTAATGGCCATCAGCTTGTGAGCATGGCCGTTTGTCTGCAATTTTCAAGATGCAGAGAAAGAAAAATGCTTTTACAGTCCAACCAAAGTAACACCCAACACCCCCAGATGCAGAAAGACCATTCTAAGATCGGTTCCTTACAAATAAGTGGTGCTGCTTCATCTGTGTATAGTATCCAGAATACAGCTGCACTCAAGGCCAATCTAGTCCACCATTCACACACACACACACACCCACACACACACACACTCTCATAGTCTGTATTTGATTGTGGAAAATGAAACAATGTCCACTGAATCAGGTCCTGGAGGCTATTTTACCAGATGAGGCGTTACTGCCACATCGCTGCTCGCTGACCGTATCTCCACTGGGTCCCTGCCTGACCTCCACCATAACGCTCGCAAGCTTAGAGCTAATGGTGATGAATTAGCGGAACACCAGCTCCATTTCATCCACAATGCATTTAACATTCCAGTGGGGGACTTTAGTTGTAGGCCATTGCCTTTGCCTCAATAACTGTGCTCTTAGGTTGATTCCAGAAAAGCTTTTTGTATGAATTTCTGATAAATGATCCGGCAGCTCCGTTCTGAAAATATTTATCATTATCAGACTGACTTAAATCTTCAGCTGCTTAAACAGTTGGCGGAGAAAAGTTTCTAACCTTAAGCTAAGAACTTCAGAGTGTTTTTGTTGGACCAGGGGGAGGAAATAATTCACATTCTGAAATCCAATTTATAAAACATTTAGGACAGTTCCTAAAGACTGATGCATTTGAAGACGTAATAAAATATCACTGCAAAGGTGTACACATGCACACCTTTGTCCACCTCACAATGACCATTAAACATTGTCTTTGCATATACTGAATCAAACAATGGCTCACATGGAGTTAGAGGCCTGTAACATTAATGAAATGTCTTGTATTTCTGGTTCATTGATTTTTTTAAATATATGGAATTATATGGATAGCTAACAGGTTAGCATACACAAGTGTTAAGATTTGAATTTAAGTACCAAAGGATTCAATGTAAAACATACAAAGTAGCAAAAATGCTGGTAGAATGTTTGCTGTTTTTGAAAAATCTGTTTAAAAGGGATTAGTATTGAACTGGATGAGTGGAACTGTTAGCATGAAGCTAACATTACACAGCAAATCAGATAGAGTGGCAAACCGAAATGGTGGTAACTTGATAAGAAGAGTCATTCCTGATCGAAGTCCCATATTGACATACTATGGGCATGTGAGCATCAGATTTGGAGTACTGGTTGAAGGTGGCCTGGTCTGATGAATCAGCTGTTCTCTTACATCATGTGGACGTCTCTGTGTGTGTGTGTGCATCCGGGATGCACTCTGGGTAGAAGATGCCATGGTGCCAGATACCACAGCACACATTCAAAGGTCTTGTGGAGTCCATGTTGCGATGTGCCATTGTTTTGGAGGCAAGAAGGGGACCCACACAATGTTAAGCACATGGTTTTAATGTTATGGCTCATCTGCGTACCTTCAAAGCAAATAGCTGCTTATAGTCTCACTGGATTAGACAAATATGATACTCAGATCTATAATAGTTTTTTGGTCGCTTTATTTTTATGAGTCAGAAGATCCAGTCGTCTATCTGAACAATATTCTACATGTAGAGAATCCCTTCGCTCCCGATATCAAGCGGGTCTGCAGAGCAGCCCTGGGCTGCAGACAAAATGAAACACAAAATGAAAGTTTATTGAACTGCACCTCTGAGCTGCTCCGAGCACTGTAGCCCTCTTCCCTGATTTCTGAAGTGTTCCACATCGCTGACAGAATAATGGTGAAAAAAAAACAACAAAACAGCCTCGGAGCGCCGCACGATCCCGCTGTGAAGCCCTCTGATCCTTCCCCCCTGCAGAATCCAATTTAAAGCAAGATTAAAACTCTTGCTAGACGGGAACTTTTATCTCTCTCTATGACTTATTGTCATGCTCAAATTGAACTGCCAAGCTCCATTGTTTTCGTTTGCTTTTTTTCCCCGCCCTCATCATCATTTCCATCTCAGATAACAGTCACAACTTCACTGCACTTTGGCTGGGCATCAATCAGCCCAATATTATTTGAGTCCTGATTGCACATTACAAAGTGCAAGTCCATTCTGCTGTACTGCTGGACTTGATTTTTGATGCATGGAGCTCCATGAACTCCCACAGATCTTTTTTAGCGTGGAAAAAAGGCTGGATAAGGTCATGCTTGACCAATGCATCCGAGCACCAGTTGCCAGCAGCACTAAAATGAAACGATTCCAGTTTAGAGCTGGTGTTTGCAAAATATTTTAATCTCAGAAGCACAATGCGGGCTGTAGATTGACAAAATGGTCAATGCAGTAGACCTGCTTCAATGGCATAATACATTCAAATGTATATTCAAAATTGTTCATTTTAGTCCAATTTACATTCTCTGAACACAAAAAAATGGACTGACTACAAAAATTTAATATAAAATGGAGCAGGTTATTACATATATACCATAGTAAAGAGTTTTTGTACTTATTCAATAAAATTTGTTTGTGAGATGCAACACTTTATGACAGAGATAATTTGAAGATGAATGGGATGTAAACCTTCTAGAATATTGCACTTTAAGTGTGAAATTGCAGCATCAAACAAAGTGCAAAGTATGACAATTCAATAACAGACAATACAGTGGTGTAACAGTATAGTGGGAATGGAATGTACAACTTCCAGAGTGACTAGTGTTGCACCATAAGTATAATATTGCAAAAGGGGCAGGTAGCAGCAGTAAATCATAAGCTTTTCAAATAACAGGTGATTGTGCCTGTTGTGGCAATAAATCCTTGCTGCACTTTGTTGGTTCACAGCTGTATACTGTAGCCTAGTTGCTATCGTATCATCTTATCATCACTCTACCCTTTCTATCAGTGGAAAGAGATCACCACAGGACTGCCATTGACCTGGTTTTTAATTATTTGCATGCAAGACGAATATGACCAGTAGGGGTGGACTGCCACAGTCACTATAATCTCCTTCTTGACTGACGGGGTGTAGGGGACTGATAAACCAAGCAGATATGGAAGAGAACATGCAAACAACAAAAAGGTTTTTGTGGAGTTTGAATGTTCTCTTCCATATCTGTATGGTTCTCCACCAGGAGCTCTGGTTTCTTCCCACAGCTCAGAGACAGGCACCTCAGAGGTGCTGGATTGCTCCTAGGTGAGTGTGTCTAATGCCGCATGACTCCTGACACGACCCTGGCAAGGATAAGTGGCTCAGATAATAGATCGATGGATAGGTAGATGGATGAATGGATGGATGGACGGAGGGATTGTTGGTTGGATGGTGGATGGGTCAATGAATGGATGGATCGTTTAAATGGTGAATGGGTGGTTGGTTGGATAGATGGATGGATGGGTCAATGGATGGATGAATGTTTAGTTGGATGGTGGCTGGACAGATGGATGAACGGAGGGCTGGGCAAACAGATGAATGGAAGGGTGGATGGATGGATGGATGTATAAGTAGATGGATGGATGGGTCGTTGGATGGATGGATGGTTGGTTGGATGGTGGATAGATGGCTGGGCGGATGGCAGGGTGGATGGATCAAAAGATTCACGGCTAGTATATGGATGGATGGTTAGTTGGAGGAATGGATGGATGGATGTTTATTTTCACTTCTAATATCAACAAAACATGTCACTTGACTAGAAGTTTAAATGTTTGGTTTAAAGCTCGAAAAGCTTTTAAAGGAAAATCTAGTCTCAGGTGTGGAATCCTGCAAATGGTGAAAGTGCTGAATGGCTTTTACAAATGAGATGCCCTTAACTCCAACCTTCACCAGCAGTTCTAGCTGAGTCCATGTTAGCGAAAGGTGTGGAAATGTGAAAATGAAGGCATAAATGTGTTCATTTTTTTTTCATTAACACAGTGTGTTTGTGTTTGTGTGTGTGTGTGTGTGTGTGTTTGTGTGTGGTTGCATGTATGCAAAAGCAACAGAAGCTGTCAGATTAAATAATAATTGAAGAAGTATGTCATGATAGATGCATCACACTCTACATCACAAGATTAAGCTGTGCCAACACGAGCTTTGGCATGTTTTGACAACCTGCCGTCTTACTTACCCGGCCATAACATTCTGCATTGAACAGCTGACATCCGACGATGCAACAACACATGACACACTGTTTAATAAAGGAGCAAAAAGAACACTGTAAGACATGATAATAAAAAAATCCGCTTTAATGAAAACCACACACAGCTGCACCCCTGACTGCAGTTTGGGTCTCACACTGATCCAGGCCATCAGTGCAATCAGAGCTTTCGTGTAACCTTTATACTGCAAAAATCTGAAAATCTGAATGAAATGCAATCACAGATATATTACAGTTACATGCAGTTTAGTTGGAAATGGTGTTAACTTCGATTAAAAATGTAAAATGAAATGTGTCTTGCTACCATGGCTGGAATGTAGAAAGTATTATGCTTACTGCAATGTCTCTGTCCATTACATTTTGAAAAAGCAGTATATGTAGAATACAGTTATTTTTTAACTACATATTTAAGTGACAACTTTTAGAATATTTTCATATTAAATTTAAAAACAACATTTAATTCTTAAAATGACACTATCAGTGTTTATGTATTGACAATTCTGAAATCAGAGCACAAAAGGAAGTCACTGTATCATAGACGGACTTGTGACAGCCACCTGGTCCCCGCTTCGTAGAACCCGTTCCACATCTCCTGAATATTACATTTCCTTTCTTTCTTTACCTCCTGTATTCCCTTTTCTCCCTACGTCCCTATATTTGTTGCCAGTTTCGGTCCCTTGTCCCCTACATAGTGTTCATGCCCCATTTGTATCGTGTCCCAGTCTTTAGTTTCACCTGTTCCTTGTTTCCTGATTGTTCCTTTGTCTCCTTATGCTGTATATTGCATTCTCGTGTTTGTTTCGTGATCTGTCTCCCCTGTTCTGTTTTTCAGGCCCGTGTTCCTCCGTCTTAGTCCAAGGTTGGGCACGATCTGCACCGACAGCCTGTATCCACATTTTCCGGTCGTGAAGCTTTGTGAAAAGCTAAACGCGGTTTCCTGGTTTTGTTTTTCTTTGTTTCTTTGAGGAGCACTTCGTTTATTTCGTGTTCGGTGTTTCTTGTTTTGGTTTAGAGCCGGGGCTTATGTTTGTTTGTTCTGTTCTGTGATTTGTGTTTGTTCTTTGTTTTATTAAAACCTGTCAATAGTGACTGCTCTGTGCATCATCCCCTTTCCCTTCTACACACAGACCGTGACAACTGTAGAAGAAGACTGTAAAATATAAGGGCTTCCTGCTAAACCCTCCTCACGTGTTCAAAGTTTAAGATTCAAGGTTACTTTATTGCTATCAACAGCAGTTACAGCATTGAACAGAGTACCGGAGAAGACAGAACTACAATAAATACACAATATAATGGTGTAACAGGAATCTTAGTCGGCAGGTATGAAAATATTGCACCATTTATGCATATATTATTGCATGTGAGCATATGATGTTGCACTGTAGAAAAGCTCCAGTAAAGAGGGAGCGGAGAGGAGCGGAGATGCACAGCTGCCGTGAAGCTCCTTCAGCCACAAGAGCCGAAATCTCGGGCTGATTTGTTTTGCTGCAGAAATTACAGCAGCATGCATGTAGTACAATATTTCTGTATTTATAATTGCAACAGTGGCCGAGCCAGAGGGGTGTCTTGGATTAGTTAGTAACTGATGGCACTAATCTGTGTTTGGTTTTTCTTTTCAAGTCCGGGTGTTTGATGTCTGCTATGTGTAATTGCAGTATTTTTGGTTTGGTTGTTTTTTTCTTTATGCTAATATTTGTGTTAATGAACTCAGCATTGTTTTGACAAATGAAATGTATTAATTCCTTCATTTATTGTTTCAACTTTGAATACAGTGCTTGTGTGTGGACCCCCTGAAATAGCAATGGCCACTCCCTGGCCACCCCACATAAACAATTGAATTGCAATCTATATAAACTACCTCTGTGCTTCTGGTTCTTTGCAGAGAGGATTGTAGTCACCCTTAGTGTGTATGTGTATGTATCAGAGCTAAAACACCCTCGGGATACATTTGAAACAGTTTAAGGGCCCGGATCGAATTTTCGCACCTGGGCCCATGACTATGTTGCTACGCCACTGTCAGTGACATATCATTGGAGTGCTTGTATTGCTGGTAAACAGCGTTACTGTAAAGAATTGGTGATAACTGGTGGACCAGTCTCCTCATTAGTGAACACATTCGCCAGTAAAGAGTTTAGCATCGATGTTCTCCACTCCTGCTGAGGGGATTCTGGGAGCAGCAGGGATAAGGGCAATCAATGTGGAGAATCTCAGAACTTCATTAAAATAAGCTAACCCAAATACATTACTTATGTACTCGATGGAATACCTTGAATGCGTTTAAATATTGTGTATTCAGTTTTTAGCTGCTTTTTCCAAGCATTCTTAAGTTTGTTCGAAGCAGGACCGAGAGAAGTGCGGCCTTCGAACTTGCTGCTATAAGACAGTCTACTCGAGAAAAATACCTTACGCCTTAATTTGATTCATATTATACTAATTAATTTTGTAACTATTAAGTCATAGAGTAAACATCAGGTTTCTTATGAAGGCATAACTCGCGGCATCACTAGACGCCCCCCGTTCATTTCGACTGCGTTCCCATTGTGCAACCTCTGAACGGTGAAATTACGAGCGAAGCGCCTGGTAGAACCATTATCATTTTGCGAGAGTAAACTGCCACTTAGCTGCAAAAGAAAAAAAAGAAATAAGTAAAGCGATAAATCTGTCTTAGCTTCAGTGCTACACAAATAATTGGCCCCTGCCCACTGTTACTGGATCTGCTTTTACCATCAATAACTAAGAGGAGCCATAACATCTCAATTGGGGTTGAGAGCGCAGTGCAGCCCAGTGAAACCCGATGCCCTTCAGACGGGGCCGGCTGAGGCTTAAATTGAGCGGCGGAAGCCCAGAGGGGCTGTGGATAATGGGCACGCCACAGGCTGATGAGCACCGGCAGCTGACAGAGCGCTGTGTCTTAGTCCCTCCACTCCACGCTGCGGGAGCAGAAAACTGGAGCGAGGGATCCATTAGAGGAGAAGGAAACAGCAGTCAACAGGCCACATGCTCCCGTGATTTATGCGTTCAATAAGAGGTGTGAGGTGCATTTTTCTCCATTTTATTGCTTTAGCCGCGTCAACACAAGCAAGTAGTGGGACTGTAAAAGGGGCCTGATGCCGCCATACAAGTGGGAAGGGACTTCAGGCTTTGCTACACTTGCCACAAGACCTGCCACATTTGAAAAAATAAATCCGGTCGGGGTTCAAACTATTATCCGCTCAAGAGGCTGCTGATTAGACACTCGGGAAAGAAGTTTTCACTTCACTTTGGATACCTTGCAATCTTTACTATATCAATGTTCACTGGTAGGAAACTCTCATGAAATGGAAGATGAGATTAGCAACAACACGAAAGAAGTTTATTTATCCAGAAGGAAAATTGTTTGTCAGGAAAATGCTCAGTGCAACATAATAAGAAAAGATAAGACAAAAACGAGTGTTAAAAATACAATAATAATAGTAATAGTGGAAAAAAAAACTATAAGAAAATAGTTATAAAACATGTTAGTATTGCAAGTGGTTATGAAAATTTACTTAAAAATATGATCAAATGAGATGAAATGAGATCACAGCACGTGATCTGGAGATGAAAATAACGTTAAAAATAATACACAGATAAAAAGTGAAAAAATATATTGTACCATCTGAATGAGAACAGGATGTGATAAAGGCTGAAAAAGATCACCTGCAGAAAGAGGACGAGTCTTGTTGGTAGAAAGGACCTTGAAAACGGGTTCCTTGCTGGTTCTCCACTTACTGCAAAAGTGTACGAATGTGAACAGACTTTCTTTTATTTTAGGACTTTTGTAAGTTTTCACAGTGTCTTCACTTGTGGAATTGAGGCCTGCATTGGTGACTTTCTTTTAACAGAGATTTCAATGACCCTGAAGAGAAAAAAAGAACATTTTCAGACTTAATAAACCATTTATT
Source organism: Ladigesia roloffi (assembly GCA_037577295.1). Taxonomy (NCBI): domain Eukaryota; kingdom Metazoa; phylum Chordata; class Actinopteri; order Characiformes; family Alestidae; genus Ladigesia; species Ladigesia roloffi. Next base: position 9,994,140 of record JBBKCR010000031.1, on the reverse strand, counting down.
TTCAGGCACACATCCCCTGCTTTATTCATCCACCCTCTTTTCTTCTGGGCAAAAAGAAAAAGATGCTGTCAGCGTCTTTAACCTTCCCATGGAGAGGGTAGAGTATCGCTGAAAGCCCAACCTGCTAATGCCTGATGTCCATTCCATCAGGCTGGTAGACATCATGTACCTCTAAGGTCCAAGGTAAGTATCCTAAGAGCTTTATTTTGCCTAAGGTGCTCGTAGCTGGGTTTATGCAATATTATCCCTGACCCTCACAGCTGAAACAACAGGGGCGAATACGGCTGTTGCATGTTCTTTGCTCAAATAACAGTGAGATCGGAGGGAAATAACAGCAATTTTCTTCTATTAGTGTGTAATGTCCCAGGCACATTAGCTAATTAGCCTGCTGCACGGCGGAGCTATCTTGCATGTGTGCGGTGATGTCGCCCCGCGTTACACAATCCTGATACCTCAACAGCATCATGACCCAGAGAGAGGGAAACACAGTCATGACCAGACTGCGAATGGTGTCAGAAACAGAAGCATGGAGCACAAAAAAAATTACATTTTTGTGGTCCAACTAGATTGAATAGTCTTTGCTCTTTTGTTACTGTTACTTATACAAGTCAAAAATCCTTCAATACACTTTTGCAAGAATGCCAGCATTGTAGGGAGGCATGCTAGCCATTTTCTTTGGTGAATAATACATTTAAAGAGGTTATTTGAGAGATGAATGATCCATCCCACCAAATGCTGCTTGCCCACAAGTGTTCATATGATCCTGGGTATAGGGGGCTAGCAAATGACGCTATTAACTACAAAATGCATCTACTTGGAGTGTGGAGCACTGAAATGTACAATAAGTTACGACACAAGGAAGGTGCACCCAACAAAGCGGCCTCATCAGTGTTGTGTACATTTAAAACCTGTTTAATAAGGCTTGTAAAGTTTAGAGGTTTTCCTAAAGTCACTCTGCGCATGGTTTGATGTGTTTGCTGTCATTAGAGTGTGACTGGAAGAATGTGGAGTGGTTCCTTCAGAGGCAGGAACTGCTTTAATCTCAGTGTTTCCATAAACATCTGGGTTATCATGCATGGGTTGGTCTCCTGCGTCAAACTAAACAACAAGATGGAATAAAATCAAGCCTTTATTTACATCTCCATGCCAGAAAGTAGCACAAACATCAACACAAAAATAAACATGCGCTTTCCTGCTTGCACACTGGGAAAGCCGTCGACATTTCCAGAACGTTCTTCTCCCAGGCCTACTCCCTATTGTTATTCAACATTATTTTTTTACTTTGAACCAATAACTCACTGATGATATCTGTTTGTAAATACCCAACCCGATCTCACGAGTGTTCGTAAAGCCATCACAAAACACAATTTATTCAAAAAACATGCTACGATCATGATAAAGGTGTTTTTCTTTTCATTCTAGGACAACGATTCACTTTTTCATGCTGGGACTTCACTACCCTCAGTATTTTCATACACACTGCATTAAATCACCTGTATCTCCACTTACTGGTGACTCTTACGGTTAGGTTAAGGTTAGGGCTTGGTAAAGATTAGGATTAGATTATAATTAAGGTTAAGGTTAGTGTTAGGTTATGTTTAGGGTTAGGTTAAGGTTTGGGTTAGGGGTGGGTTAAGTTTAGGGCTAGGTTAAGATTAGGGTTAGATTATAATTAAGGTTGTGGTTAGGGTTATAGTTAGGCATAGGGTTCGTGTTAGGTTAAGATTAGGGTTATATTTAGGGTTAGGTTAGGGTTAGGTTTAGGTTAAAGCTAGGGTTAGGTTATAGTTAAGGTCAGGGTTAGGTTATAGTTAAGATTAAGGTTAGGGTTAGGTTTTAGTTAAGGTTAGGGTTAGGTTATAGTTAAGGTTAGGGATAGGTTATAGTTAAGGTTAGAGTTATATTATATTTAAGGTTAGGGTTATGTTTTAGTTAAGGTTAGGGTTAGGTTATAGTTAAGGTTAGGGATAGGTTATAGTTAAGGTTAGAGTTATATTATATTTAAGGTTAGGGTTATGTTTTAGTTAAGGTTAGGGTTAGGTTATAGTTAAGGTTAGGGTTAGGTTAGAGTTAAGGTTAGAGTTAGGTTATAGTTAAAGTTAAGGTTAGGTTAGGTTATAGTTAAGGTTAAGTTTAGGGTTAGGATATAGTTAAGTTTAGGGTTAGGTTATAGATAAGGTTAGGGTTAGGTCATAGGTAAGGTTAGGGTTAGGTTATAGTTAAGGTTAATGATAGGTTATAGTTAAGGTTAAGTTTAGGGTTAGGTTATAGTTAAGGTTAGGGTTAGGTTATAGTTAAAGATAAGGTTAGGGTTAGGTTATAGTTAAGGTTAGGTTATAGTAAAGGTTAAGGTTAAGGTTAGGCTATAGTTAAGGTTAGGTTATAGTAAAGGTTAAGGTTAAGGTTAGGCTATAGTTAAGGTTAGGGTTAGTGTTAGGTTAAGGTAATGAATCACTCATTATTTCTCTCCTGCTGTCCAGGTAGTAAAGTGACAGCTTTGATTTCTCTCCTTTTTGTGAGCCCTTCATCGCAACCCAGTGGGACGTACCTCGCTTTTTGAGGACAAACTGTTGGTGACAGACTAATGCATCCCTGAGACAGACCCTGGCCCGAGCAGGAGAATGCCGTGATGGATGACCATCCAGGACTGTCCAAACTTCTTTTAAACTCTTAAATAAAAGGTTCAGCAATGAATTATTCCCCAAATCGCTTATGTTCTCAATCACTCAAGAATCGTTTGGTGATCAAACCTTGGCCTATGTATCGGTGTACGAATTTCTGGAAATTATTTACGAGGGCCAAAAGTGGTGATGAACTTGACATTAACGTTAACTTCATAAGGTGTAATGGACAAAATGTGGCGTGAACATGCTGTTCGGCATCTTCAGATGAAAACACAAGCTGATCTGGCCTTTTTAAGTCAGCTTTGCAATCATTAACTATGTTGACAGTTTTGTGCATGTGTGTATTTGACTGGGATAATTAATCTTATCCATTCCTTCATCTTGTCCAAACTAAAACATCTTGTCCAAAGTAATAAATCAGATCGACTGGAGAAAAAGCAAGTACAGAGAATGGAGAGAGAAAGAAAATGAGCACTAGAATGAGATGTGCAGGTCTATGTGTGTGTGTGTGTGTGTGTGTGTTACTGCGGTCGGACTGTGCAGTTTATGGCCCTGTGATACGATAAGCTTTATTTCCCTTGAGGAAGTCACTTGTGTGCCTTGCTTTCCTGCTTTTCCCACAATTACAGCTCCATGTACCCTCTCAAAGAAACATTGGGAGACTTTGTTTGTTTTTCTTGTGGCTTTAAAACTTGCTTCCACCACAATATATCCATCATTACGCCGTTTTTTTTTTCCTCTCGTAATTTTGTGGTTTGGACTGGTGGACGTATTTTCTTCCCCCTCACTAAACCAAATTACTGTGGTGCCGGGGAACGGCATCGCTCATCTTGCCGCCACATTTCACCAGAGAGATAGGTTCAAAGAGCCACAGGGTCAGGGATGCAGGCGGAGGAAGGGGCGGATGTTGCTTGTTTCATTCCGAACCTTCGTCACGCAGGGAAGAGGGATGAGAGAGAATGAAGAAAAGGGGCAGGGAGGGAAGTCCAGGTTCAACATTGCTCTAGATTGCAAAAGCCTTGGTCAGACACCGAACTGCCCCATCAGTGTCATCATGTAGTTGAGGGCCTATAAAGCTGGACATCACCTAGACAGAAGCATTCATATCTCATCCAGGCGAAGAGAAAATGGGCAGTCGAGGTAAGGAAAGGCATAAGGCTAGGGCTAGGGCTGTCCAACCCTGGTCCCTGTGGGTCCTTTTTTAGAAGTCTTAGTCAGAGTTGGTTTCAATAAATTGAATAAATTACAAACCTGATTCAGCTGTTAAAGTCCAGGTTCAGTATGTGTATTTCAGCAGGGAAGTCGTAAACACAACCCACAATCATGCTGCATCTTTCCTGGACCAAAATTGAGCCCCTCCAGGCTAGAATGACACAGTTTTGAGTACGACCCAGGAAAAGATAAGGAATTGGCCCCAAAGACTGGGGAGGTTGGGGGCAGAAGGTAGAAAAGATCTGAAAAACGAGAAAAGTGAATGTCGACACTGCAGATTCAAAAGGGTTTGCACTTTCCACTGTCATTAGTAAAATGGCCCTTATAGACACATGTGGACACGTACTCTGTAAAGGACCCTGCTGGAGGTCACCTCAGTGGTGCCTGGGATTCGAAACCATGACCTTCCGAACACAGGGGTAACTCCTTAACCGCTAGACCACCAGCTGCCCCGTAAAGATGTTTCTAGGACTATATAACAACAGTCATTCATTCAGAACTTACCTGGAGATGTGATTGGTCACACTGCCAGAAATACTTGTTAGTATATTACAGATTAGGGATGTCACGATTAATCGGTTTCACGATTAACCGGTTTCACGATTAACCACAATTTAAAATGGCATGATTAATTAATCGTTAATGCTCCTCAACACTGTGTTTCTGTTGTTGCTCTTAAAAGCGTTGATTCCGACAGGGCTATCAGCGGACTGGCCAGACTCCCCTGGACAGTACAATCAAACAATGATGCCCCACTAGACTGTTCTAAACAAAAGAAAAAAATGTAACACACCTTATTTCCACCAATGAAGTGACTGAACTCTGCTGTATGGGAGTTTTTTGGATACCCCAACAATACAGAGGTACATATTCCAGACGATGAGTCTCTGTGTTTATATACATTAGTAAATAAAAGGTAAAACATTGTAAAGAATGTGATTGTCTAGCTACATTTTGTGATATTAATACATGCGAAATAATCGTGATAACGGTGAAACCGTGATTGATTCCCAGACGATAATCAATAATCAAAATCTATAATCGTGACATCCCTAGTACAGATCCTGCAACAATGATTATCATGCAACCCTTCTTCTGAGTGACTGGCTGAATGTAGATAAGCAGAAAACTGTTAACAACCATATAGTGCATGCAGGATTAGACTGGCATTGTTTAAACTACATACACGTATATATGCAAGAAACTGTTTTTTGCGGGAATAATGGGCAGTCCATGCATGCAAAAGAGAATATTACCCATGAGCCTGTATACAGGAGACAGAATGAGAGAGAAAGCTGAGGTACGGATGCTGGAACCTGATGTGAACATCTTTGCCGTCATTGAAAAGCAGAGAGGAACAGAATGTGCACTGCAGGGGGAACATTCTCCGGGACCTCGGATAGTCTCAGACACTCAGGCTTCAGATGAAGGCACTACTTTTGAGACATCTCCAACTGTATTCTGTAGCAGATGTTGCCATTATGCCTAACCCAACACATTTAAGCATCGTTCACAAAAAATATTTTTAAATGGCTGCCAGTATGGGCATGCAAGTTTGGAGCTGATAGCTCCCAGTGGTGCAGCTGTCCAGGAGAGCATTATTAACCTGAGTGGGAGGGCAGGACAGTCTTCTCCCTATCACTGAGCAGGATGCTGGCCAACGCGGGCATATGCTAGCTGACATGACAGAAGTGGCAGTTAGTGGTCTCCTCCAAGTGTGTCGAGCTGTCTAATGATGCAAAGATGTACCGAGTGGCCTTAAGAGGAAGAATGTGTTCACTTTCAGACTTCCAGTGCAGCCTGACTGAACTGGAGAGAAAAACGACAAAAAAGTAGTTAGCAAAGAAGCAAAGTCTGTTTTTTCAGTGACCAACCCAAAGAAGTGACATATCCAAGGGCTTTAATGTGAGGCACATGAGGTTTAATATTGAAAAGCTCGTGTTTTCTATTTTAAATCCCTTTAACACATATCAGTATGTTTTCCAGTAATGCCGTGACAAGAGCAAACGTGCGAACACGTCTCTGCTGTGTCCAGAATCTGACATCTTGCTGCAAAGTTCAGAGCAAACGGAACTGCAAGCCGAAACTGGAACATGATATTTGATTACACATCTGTAATCTAATGCATCTGCTGCCACATAATACCTCACACCCCAGCATTGTTTGGAGAAGTTATAGAGTTTGGGTATTTTATATCCAGTGATGGGAATAACGGCGCTATAAATAAACGGCGTTACTAACGGCGATACTTTTTTCAGTAGCGAATAATCAAACCAGTTACCGTTTCCCCGTTACAGCGCCGTTACCGTTACTGACAATAAAATGCGCGTTACTGTAACTGAGAACACTGAAGCGGTTT